>VMDR010008396.1:0-36793 GCA_007922815.1 Macrotus californicus | reverse complement strand
ATATCTCACTTTTTAATTACATTTCCCCTAAATATTCACATAGTTAGACCTGCCTCTCAAGTTTCCAGTCCATGACCTGATTATGATGAGCATTTCCCATTTTTCCCTTGGTTTGCTTTTGTTTTCCTGAATGATTTGGAGATCTTTATCTATTTTTGATACTAATTCTTTGTCAGTTATACTTGTTACAAATATCCAAATTTGTTTATGGTATCTTTTGTTAGACAAAATTAATTAAATGTAACCTAGTAGAAATTTTATGGGGTTTTTAATTATTTTTAATGTATTTAAGATATCCTCTTAATTCAAATGTCACAATTATGTTCTACATTTTCTCTAAAAGTTTTATAGTTTTACTTCTCGCACTTAAATATTTAATTCATATGAAGTTTATTCTTCTTAATGGTATGAAATAGGGATCTAACTGCATTTTTTCCACATGGAAAATCAATTATTCTTATTGTTTTATTGAATAGTTTATCCTTCCCCACTGATTGTGATACCACCTTTGTAACAGGTGGTATATTTCTAGGTGCCACGTTTCATTCTACTGTTTAGGCCACTTATTTAAATGCAGATTTCTGGGTTTTGATCAAAGATTCTAATTCCATCCATCTAGAATGGAGACCATGAATCTGCAATTTAACAATAAACCCCATGGTTCTGATGGAAATGGCCCAAAAACCGCACTTTACGTCCTGGACTTTGGAAAACAGTAAAGAATGGCAGAGACCAGAATATTCCATAACAGGGGTTCCTCCCCCTTCATAACCTGTTCTTTTTCATGCATTACCTGAAAACTTAACATTCACTATTAACAGCCCATTTCAAGGCAATTTGACTGACACTAGTCTAATCACAAAGGCTAAACCCTCTCTCTCTCTCTCTCTCTGAATTTAGAAACTCATACCAAGCAAGTGGGTACATCTAAATAGCGAGCTTCCCCATGGCATTTAATAGTAACTTAACTTTACCCTTGAAGCAGGACCCTACCTCTGACAAAGTCACTCTCCTTAACTAGACATAAATCAGGCTCCTCTGGGTCCTCTTTCTGACTAGGCCTCTGTCTGACCTTAGGCTCTGGCCCTGACTCATTTAATCCAGTTTTAGCAAGAATGCTGTTGGGTTGGTCAGTTTAGGGAAACATCACTCATCTTTGACATCTGACCAAATTCCTCATCCTCAATCTCAGAATTTTATCACCCTGGATCTGCTGTCAGCCAAAATCCTGGCAAGCAGAATCCCTCCACCCCTAATGCTTCCTCCTAGTAATTCGCCGTCCACCAATCCCTACCTTGCTCCTTGGCTATAAATCTCCATTTGCACTTGCACTCCGAGTTGAGCTTAATCTGTCCCTCCTAGCACAAAACGCCACTGTAACAGCCCCTTTCACTGAAGTCTGCCTTGCCATCTTTAACAAGCGTCCTGAGGGTTTTTTCTGGGACATAAAATAAAGGACTAAATAAAATGTTATTTCAACCAGATATGTAGCAGCAATATAGGGAATAAGTCTATAATTTAGAAGTTGACTATTCCAAATATCTAATAATTATGCTTGTCAATAATTTTAATCCAATTATTTTAGATATTAAATAAAAAATTTATAACTGAAATCAACAAGTTAACTAACTTTAAGGAACTGGAAACAAGAGCTAGAAATACAAAGTTGGGGGGGGAGTAGTTTTACAGTTTTGAGTACACAAAATACAAAGTTTATTCTTTTATTATTATCTATTTATTATTATATGATTTTCCTTACAAACAACTATAAACTTACTTTTTCCCACCCTGTAGAGATCGTCAGTATAATAAACTCACTCCCCCTTCACACACAGAGAAAAATGTGTTTGTAATTGACTTTCTTCCTCTGGATAAAACTGCGCAGGAAGCCCCTAATCCTTGTGATTCCTAATCTTGTTTATGTATCATTTATCCACTTGGATCCTTACTTAGCCTGGCTGGCATATGTTTTCAATATAAAGCTGCAACAAAGGAAAGCTATAATTACTAAATCTCTTCCTTTCAGCTATTAAAAAAGGTGATTTACAGAAATGCAAGACACTGCAAACAAAGAGGATTTTCCAGGGCTCACAGAGCACAGTTTCCGGGAAGATGTTGGGATAACACACTTTCTTGTGGCCAAGACCCTGGGTCTGGAATCCACATGGATTATATGTTTCAGAGCCAGGTAGGGTTACTTATCTACTTTCAGTGTTCAGGAGCAAATCAGTTTTATCTGTAGCCTTCCTGAGGATGATCAGGAGGGACTCCATTCAAACACAAGTACTCATATCCTGTAGGTGATAGCAACTCTCGTACCCAGTGACAGCCTATCCAGTCTGTGGATTTTCCAGGTTTGTAACCCTCTGTGATGGATGACATCAGCCTCATATGTAGGTGGAGTTATGCAGGAGGGCAAAATTGCTTTAAAAACCACCAAATCAGATAAACAAAACTTCCAGGAACATATTACTTTTAACATTATAGACACTGTGGACAGATATTAAAATAGCTTTGTTACCTAAGAGGGAATTTGTTTCAGATGTGAGGACCAACCTGACTTTGAATTACTTTAGCAAGAGCTAAGAGTCCTGAGTGTCCAACGCAGAGTATGTGAGCAGTGATGGGGCCTGAAAGGTACAACGAGGTCTGGGAATGTGGCCTTTCCTGGTGTAATAAGGCTGCAGCAGTGGACCCTGGGCAGTAAGGAGGGGGTGGAGGAATAACTAGGAAGAAATGGGGTACAGAAACATGGGAAAGTTGGTTGCCAAAGGCTCTCATTTTCCAAGTCCTCTAACTCAGCTTCTAGCTTGTCATATAAATCAGCTTTGAACCATTTCACTGCATGTGAACATTTTTCCTATTTGATAAGAAAGAGTGAACATGTGGGTGGTTAAAGCACTGAGAGATCATTAGAAATGAGCTTTTACTCTGGGTTAGTTTATGGTGAAAGGGACTGGAAGAGACAAACTATGAGCTGAACTGAGGTTTTCCCTCACAAGAATGAGGAACAGAAGACTGCACACACCAGCTGCAGAATGGGGTGCAGCCACATGTTTTCATTTCGGAGTTGTCTTTCCACATTTCACAGCTCCAGTACACATAGCTGGTTTACCGAGGGCGCACATGCAAACCTCAGGGGGATGCTCGAGCCAGGTCTCTAAGCCAGCGTCGCCTGGCCTGAGGTCCTGTTTTCTAGACACAAACAACTGAGTATGTGAAGTGTGTTAAAAGTAGGGCAAGGGCTTTCACAGGGTATTCTCAGTGGTTCCCAAATCTGGCATTATCTCAGAAGTTTGTTTTGAAAAATGCATATTTCCCAATCCATAGCCCTTGAAAAATGACTAAATTAGAATTCACAGATGTCTAGAAAGCTGATTTTTTTTTTTAGACAAACCACCCAGGTATTGTCGATGACAAGCCTTGTCTGGGCAGCATGGCTATTCTAACTTAACACCCTTTGTAACTTTACAAAAATATTAGTAGTCCCATTTTATAGATGAGGAAGCTGATGATCCACAGTAGAAAACTGCTCAAAGTAACACCACTGGTAAAGAGCCTTAGCTGGCATCAGACTACGGTTGGTGACCAAAGCATGTATCACACACACCTACAGCAGGAGACTGTACAGGCACTTACCTCGCCGTCTCGAGTCCTCTGGCCGTTCACAGTACATTTGAGAAGCAGGGGACAGGTATTGATTGGTTGGTCCTACCCCAACCAGAGCTCCTCCTCTCCACGTGGGAGCCAGTGATGCTCCCTGCTTCCCGAGATTTGTAAATCCCACGTTCTCCCCCATCAGAAACCTATCTGACCTGAGCCTTCCTCTCTCAAGAACTGGGTGTTTTTGATCAATGGAAGCTGGTGGGACAAAGTAAACTTGCCAGGCGCTCCCAGACAGTGCAGCACCCTCTACCCTGGCAAAGGTTAATTTTATTATCCCCCAAGTCCATCCAACCACCTCCCACCTCTGCCATGAAGTTCATGTGTTGAAAGGCTTTGCATCTAAAATAAACCGCTTGTGTGGGATAAATTGTCCTACTTTTAAAAAAACCTGCATTTCCAATCAGTGCTTTTGTAAATGTGAAGTAACTCAGATGGGATAGTTCTATCCAAAAGCTAAGACGCCTATGTCTTTGTTAGTCTGCACAGCCCGACTGTGGCTCTATGGACATTTTCCTTTAAACTCATTAAAAATAATAAAAAGAATTTGCAGAAAATGAAGGACGGCTGGGATTTCATTGTAGGGATGCCTAACTAATGGAATCAGACTGGCAGTGAGATTTCAGACGCAATGGAGAGACGATTTCACTACAGGCTCCAAACCTTTGCCTCAGCAACAGGCACATACTGTGCTGTGCCTCAGACCTGCCCTGCATTAAGTCACAAAGAGTTCTGGGGAAAACAGTGTAGAATGGAGCCACTGGGGTTTAAAAAACCCAACATTCATATTTGTTCAGATGTGTTCTCTATTTAAGAAAGAGGGAAAGAAATAACGGGCTCATCACTGTCGGGTTCTCAAACTTTACTGTTTCTAAGAAACACTTAGGGAGCTTGTTATAAAATGATACTGCCAGCTTCAACCTGCAGAGATGCCAACTCTCCCGTCTGAGCCGCGGCTTGGGATTCTCTTCCACTTCTTTATGCATTCATTGGTTGATTCCTGGATGTGCCCTGACTAGGGATCAAAACCACAACCCTGGCATATCGGGTCAATGCCTTAACCAAACTACCTGGCCAGGGCAGGCTTGGGATTCTGCATTTTCAATAAGCACCTTAAGTGATTCAGATTGTAACTTTTCTCCTTAACCTTCTATTTAAAAAAATTCTCAAACCTTAGGAAAGTTCCAAGAACAGTACAATGAACACCAGTATACCCTTCGCTGAGATCAAGTCAGCAAACTTTCTCAGTAAAGGAACACATAGTAAATATTCTGGGCGCTGCAGGCAAGCCATATACTCTCCGTGGCAACTACTCAAATCCACCACTGCAACATGGAAGTCGGTCAGCATGTGAGCAAATGAGTGTACCCCTCTTCCCATGTGACTATTTATGGACATAGTTTTCACATCATAAATTACTTTCCTTTTGACTTTTTCCAATATGTTGTAGTTAAAGATGTAAAAACCATCCGTAGCTCAAAATTGGTACGAAGAGTCGGGGGACAGGTCTGGCCTATATGGGTAAGTTTGGCAACCCCTAGGCTCTTCTCAGAATGGACTTTAAATTTGTTACCGCTTTTCACATCTAGGTTAGTCACACTGTCCATCTTAGGAAACTTTAAAAAGCAAATCCATGACGTCATTCTCTGACCTCTTTGTCATATTTTCATATAACATTTCATTGCTTGTATGGATGATATTTTTGGATGCCCTGTGGGGCATAGTTCCTCATTTATAAATCATAGTTTGGTCATTCTCTAATTTTATCACATAAAAAACGGTGAAGGCCCTTCCCCAAAACCCCAGGGCCTAATTAATATCCTTTTTTCAGCTTCTCTCTCACATTGAAGATAAATTAGGGTAAAAAAAAAAAAAACCTCTCTACCTTCTCAAGGACTCCAGTGATCCAGCAAGATATGAACAACATTATGTCACTTGTGAACAAGGGACTGGGGAAGCCTTTCTTTAATTTTTTCCTCCTTGACCTTATGTTGAAAACTTGGTCCAGTCCAGAGTGTCTGGTCTGCTCGTATTTCCAGCAGACTGAACTGTGACCAAGCAAGACTAACAGTAATAACACAAATCTGTTACCCAATTATTTCCATTCAGTCTTCACCTCTAGGGGAGTTTTTCATTATTAAACATATCGTAAGTATCTGAAACCCACAGAGAACTCTGGAGGATGGACTCCACCACTGCATCATGAAAACAACAAACATTGTCACAATGGAATCTAAATACTTAACTCCTAGGACCAACTGGAGAGGAAAAAAACACTCACTTGCATTAACTAAGCGCATTCCTGCTTACTGAAAACCCTTTCAACTGGACTTATCCAAACATTACCTCATCTCTTAAAGAATGAACACCTAGTTATCTGAAACATTCCAGCCTCCATCCACCACCTCCTTGCCCACCCCTCCTGAAAGCAAAGTAACCCATTTAATGGCTTGAGGATGTGTTCTCTGCTGATGAAAACTAGAGAACAGAGGAGTCATAAATACTCCCCCTCTCCCTGTCTAAACATCAGCTTAGCGGTTGCTTTGGAGTCATCTTCTGGGAGACCGTGTGTCTGCCTTTCATCTTCTCACAAGCACTCTCTTCCAGCCTCTGAAGATAATCTATGGCATGCCGGTTCAGGTGGACAGGCAGGAATCTCACAGCAAAGACTTAAAACCCGACTTGCTGGCTTATGAGAAGGCCCTGTGTTCCTCATCAGCTGGCTGATTTGTGGATGGCCACATTTCTGGAGCTCAACCAATTCTTATAAATTACCTTTGAATATATTTTCTCAGTAGAAATAAAACAGATTGCCAGTTCCCAGCTGCCTAAATGTGTATATTACTTTAGGTGTCCAATTTAACAGTTTGAGACAATTTAAGGACTAAAAACTGTATTTAAAAGTTCTATTAAAAGAAAAGGATAGTAAAATGCTTTGTTTAGGGCTAGGAGTTCTGTAATATAGGAATTGCAAGTGAAAATAATAGATAAATGTAATTTTGTTTTTATCACAAAAAAATTACAGACTGAAGCAAAACAGTGGGCCTATTATACTAGTGCAGCAGTTCCTAAACCTGGCTGCAGGTTAGAGTCACCAGGGAGCCTTGAAAGGATTCCAGTGCCAGGCTGCACCCCGCACCAATTAAATTTGAGTGGAGGGGGTTAGAGTGGGGTGGCGCCCTGGCCTCCATATTTTTTAAAGCTCCCAAGTGATTTCAATGTGCAGCCAAGGTTGAGGATCTCTGCATTAGAGAATAATCCCTACACTTCTGAAGCTTGGTCTTAGAAAATCTGCTTAGTGGACAGTTTTCCCTTTCTCATTTCTGCTGGTAACTTCTTCACAGCTGGAATATGGAATTTAAAAATGATAGACTGATTGATTGCTAGATAGATCGTCAGACACATATAAAAAAATACATGCACACATATTTTTATTTATTTAACTTAGGACTTGATACTTAGCATATAAATCAGAAAAACTGAGTGCCTTAGAACTGTAGTACATATTCTCTCCAAATCTTTAAAGAGCCAAACTCTAAAAACACACACAAAAATATTTAAGTCATAAAAAACACACACACACTCAAACTAATCACCTTCAGGAACCATGATCCAATAATATATTTAAAAGGTAAGATCTCATTCATCAATATACAAAACAAATAATAAAAAAAACCCTAAACTTTGATTAAGACTTGTGCCCTTAGGAAGAGCACTTAACAGTTAGAAAGGTTTATCGGTGGCACTTTGAGGTAGCATATTTTGTAAAGTCACATAAGTCACAGAGCTGCTCTGCAGTTTCTCCTGGACACAAGAGACAGGCCATCAGCCAATGCTCTTGGTAGACGAAAGTAATTTTGTCTGTACTCATTGCCAAAGTCAGCCTGAACACACTTCCTACTATCTCACCATGGCCATTCCTCCACTGCACTCCGGGCATTATGCGTTTAGGGAAAGCTAAAGGCATTTTGATGCTTCTTTACTCTTGGTGTGGTTGTGTCCCAGGCCAGAACCTTTTGCCACATGCAACCCTCATTGGCAGGAGGTATATGCACCCAGTGGAAGGGAAATAGGCTGTCATGGCACCATTTTAAATTGGCTCTAACAAGTTCATTAAGAGTGCTTGACCCCTCTAAGGCTATGAAGACATTCATTTCTGAATGTTCCCTCTATGACAGGACCCTTAAAAGGCTCTCCCTTTTTTCTCCCCCTGAGTGCAATATTTTGGGGTATCATTAAGCTTTCTGCAGTTTTCTTGGCAGGATGGTGAGCAGAAAAGCTTTTAAAAAAATCTATACACAAAAACGACAAAAAACCTGGATGCAGGAGCGACTCAAAACAGACTTCCTTTGTGCAAGTTGAAATGACAAGTTTACTCTTCAGGAAAATGGCCTGCTTCTTTTAAAAAAGAAAAAAAAAAAAAGGTTAAATATGCAGCTCAGCTCTGCATTTTAAACACAAATATACAGTCAAAACAGGTTAAGGATTAAAGCTGCAAAAATGGTCCCAACAGCCTCAGACCTTGGTGTAGGTCAAACTTTTGCCCAATGGTCACAGATCAAAGGGATGTCTGATCCCTAAAAGCCCTTTTGTCCCAACATATTTCCTGTTGGAAAGTTGAACGGTTAGAAAGAATCGACATACAAATGAAGAAAAATAGCACATGTCCAGGCAAAAAAGGGCATAAGCTAGGCCTGAGTTGCCAATTAAAACTCCATCATTCAGTATCATAAAATCCTCAAAGGCAGCCCAGAACCAGGGCCTGAGGCATCGCTGAACATGCCAGCCACCCAAGTCAACTGCTGACCCAAAGTCCATGACACACTGAACATCAGACTTCAAGTATCCAAGGTGCTACAAAGAGCCGGTCCTCTCAAGGACTCAGGCTGACTTTCAGAAGCCCCCACCCCACCTGACCACATGACATCCCATAATACAAGAGGTGAAGCACTGCTTATGGTCACTACAAAACACTGAGGTGGAAGGTGAGGAATCAGAGAAATACCAGCCTAGAAAATACAAATACATTCCTTAACATTTTGTACAACTAGAAGGTGCATGAGCTGGTATTCAAGCAATCACTTTAAACTCTTTCTTTTCTCCCCTTTCTGTATCAAACAGGAAAATGGTTCCGTTGGGTTAACAGTGTCACTTTAAAATGCCATAAATTAAATAAGTTAGTTCACATTTTCTTCCCCAGCACTTAAGTTACAGTTAGTCTCTAATGTGCTTTTGAAATTTGCTTTAACAGCTCCAGGTCTCTCCTGCGGACAGCGCCGACTCTGTGGCAACCGTATTCCTCCAGCTGCAAAGGTATGAATTGCTCCAGCAGCCCAAGGCCCTGTCCAGCAGGACTGGTAAACAGCATACTCCATGATGGTTTAGAGTTGCCACTGAATCCCAAAAATACGGTACTCCCTAAAAAAAACAGAAAAGTTCCATTCGTACACCTCCTCGTTTTCGACAAGATAATGTCAGAGGTGAGCAAAACAAAGTCGGCCATAAAACACACAAAAAAACTACACCCCCTTATGTCAGCAAATGACTGCTTACCACCCACCTATGTCCTACATAGTAAACCACCTCCCGACACACTTCCGCTAACACAGTCTCCTTATTTAGAAAGGATTTTCATGATACTCACTCCAGCAAAACAAGCTCATGAAAATGGTCTGGTAGCTACATTTCACCATAAAAAATAAGCATATGTGGCTGGCATCACAAGAACTTCATGGAAGAATACAAATACAAACCTTTGTTATAAAGATGAGCTGGTTTGGCTAATCCCAGAGATACTAATGAATCTGAAATATTCAGCTGCTTTATTTCTCCTCTTGTGCTCAACAGGACAACAGACCTATAGATAGAAAAATCAAGTTAGAAAAATCAGAGCAAGTTTCAGTAACTTAGCATGTATTTATTGGGTTCTCTTCTGAAGGACACACAGTGGAGGAGCGACTTTCAACCTCTTTCATCTCACGGCACCCATCAACAAATTACTGAAATTCTGCGGCACACCAAAAAATGTACTCACACTGTCTTTTTTTGACAATCTAACAAAAATATAGGTATAATTCTGATTCATTCACACCATACAATTATTGTTGTGTTGGCTGCTGTCATTTTTTTTTTTTTAATTTGACAATCTCAGGGAAAAGGGGTCAGTGCCCCTGACTCAATGGTCAGGTACTGCATGCTCTAAAAATTCTTGCGGCTCACCAAGTGCTGCAAGCTGAAAATCACTGCAGTAAGGAAGAGAAATACTACATAAAAGCAGACCTAAAAAAACACAACAGAAAGAACCCAGATGCTTTTTTATTTCCGCTGTGACAAGATCCGACCTCCTCGCCCCACCTCAAACTTACGTTGCTATTACAAGAGGTCTCTAAATGTAAGAAAAACAAGTTATTTCAGATCAGTTGACGTGGTGGATGCTTAGGACACAGACCTTTCATGGAATAAACTAGTGTAACAGGGGAAGTTAGTTTTGTTTGTTTTAGGTGCTCTATTAATCTACTTGTTAAACAAATGGATAAACACCAATTCTAAAAAGAAACAAAATAAAGTCTATTCCCCAGAGTTTGCTTTAAATTTCCATCTTTATTATGCAGTATATCAACACAAATACTCAGATTTATGTGTGGATTCTCTCTCCCAGTCCCTCCTCTGCCAATTCCACACCAGCTTAATCACTATGACTTCATGGTTTATTTTCATATCTGATCAAATAAGCCCCTTGGATTAGCATAATTTTTGAATTGTATTTTTTTAACTTTCCCACATTTATTTTTCTAGATGAACTTCAGTGTCATATATGAAATACAACAGAAAAGTAACCAATTGGGACACTAATGGAAATGAGTTAAATTTCTATTTAATGTAGACAGAGTGACATTTTTACGATATTAACTTTTCCACCCAGAAAAAGAGTCTCTCCTTCTATTCAACTCTATGTGATTTAGCAAAGCATTTATTTTCTCAATGTGCATCTTGACATTTCTTATTAGGGTTCCTAAGTGATACGTTGGTGTGGGTTTTTACTGAAGTCTTTGTAGCAGCAGCAGTAACTAAATGCAAAGCCGGACCAGAGGTCTGGCCACAGCGCCCCCGCAGGCCTGACCCTCTTCAATGGATCACAGTGACTCTGGGGCCCATGAAATCACTTCCAGGTCCCCCCACCCACTCGCACCCCACACCTGCTCAGTTTCCCTAGAAGTCACTGCCGGTTGCCCAGTAACTTCCTAAACACTTTGCTCAGATGCAAGGTACATACAGAATAGTATTCCCAAGTGTACAGCACATTGAATTTCTGCAAACTAAACATACTGTGTAACCAGCACCCCGATCAAGGAACAGCACACTCCAAGTAGCTCAAAAGCCTTCCTGGCATCCCCTTTCTAGAAACAACCTAGTGACATTATTAATGAGTTGGTTGTAACTTATGAATCTATAGGGTACCTTGCAGGGTTACCATGTTGCCCTAATATTTGTGGTAAGATTTACGTACTGGATTGTTGTAGGTGGAGTAAGTGCATGACTTTTTAACATTAGGAATAAGAAAAAGTCTTTAACTCCCTAAAGAAAATAGAGGCCTTGGAGAGGAATTCTATACAAGTGTCTTAAACCAGACAGAGCTATACATACACACTGAGTGTGGCACTCAAATAATCCAATGACTTTATGGGATTCACTAAGATCTGGCTCTGTAATGTAAAGAGCGTAAGTCATTGGATCAACTGAGAGTGATTCAAAACCCAGATGGGCCTTTAATCCCTGGGAAGTGTATGTTCTTCCCTTAGTGGCTTCACTAACTGAAGGCTCGTGAGTAAATCAACATCTGGAGCAAAGCCAAGGAAGCAGAAAGGAGCCTGAATTGATTTCCTTGCCTCCAGGCAGGGTCTAATCAACTCTGAATGAATGAATGAATGGATGAATGAATGAATATACATATATATATTTCTCTCATGTGCATCTTTCTTCAGAAACCAAGAAAAATAAATCAGACTATGGCTACTAGAAGAGAGACCACACACTCATCCACTTAAGAAGCAATTCACTCTTTCCTAGTCACTTCAAGTGGCCGAGGGGATGACCTCACACACCACAGTCACAGTACACTGCTGTCTGAGGTCCCATCAGTAGGACAGAGAGCTGCAAAGGTAAAACTCTAACAACTGCTTCAAAATGATAATGAGCCTTCTCTGAGGGAGTTGGATACAATGTACTGATACATAAACTTAATAAAAATATGGAGAGTAACGACCCAAAACACTGAGCTTTTCTTCTCGTAAGAACCTTCCCAAACCTGCAAACTCTTCTAACATGCAAGGTCTCCCTATTGACAAGCCGAGGTTTACAATGACAAGCAGTTTACAGACATCAGTCTGAGATGAGGACGGACCAAAAACCTTCCCAGAGTCCCAAATGCCCACAGGTAGGGGCAGGTAAACAAATCAAAGCTCAGAGTGAACCAGGTGTCACCTTTAATGTGGCTTGTCTGTCTATAGAGCAAGTTCCACCTACCTTGCAGGGATGCCTGTTTTTAAATACTCTTTCAGGAGACTGACATCAGCAAGAGAGAAAAACTTTTTTTCCGTCAACCGGAAGGGAACGCTGCAGGCATCCACCACGAGGAGGAGGGCACCCGCACTCCGGAAGGTGAAGTCGGTGCCGTTGACCTGAGAATACAAAAGCGTCTTCTGCTGTCACCACCATTTCAGCGTCCCCAGGATGACTTGCCTTTCTAGGCCCATCCCTCTGTCTCTAAACCCGCACGTCAAATTACATCCAGGAGTCATATTCTATGTTGCACTTACTCTCTCTGCCAACATTTGAAACTGTGCCGTGTCCTCATAGACTTGGCTTTGACTGGACTTTACTGATGGGGTAGGATGCTCTGGGCACAAGCTGGCAGCCCACACTCAGCTGAGCGGGGTGACTCTCCCTGCAGGTTCAAGGGCTTCACTCTTACACACATGCTCTTTCACTGGGGTCAACGATTTTCAACTCAGCCATCACGAGACAGCCTCTATACTGCAGCTCGGCCCACTTATTGTCACATTGGTTCAGAAAACATATAACACCCACCCCGCACTGGGACCATCAGAGGAGCCAGATTGCCTTATCTCCTTCCTTTCATATATAGCTGTCCTTTGACATCAAAGTAGAGAGGTGGTAATTTTCCAGGATTTAAGCCACAAGTATATTACTATACTGTAGAATTTTCAGTCATCCTCTTTAAATTAATGGTTTGAGGCCTTTTCAAGAAAAAAGAACTGTAAACATATCCAACCATCATTAATTCCTCAGCCAAAAAGGAAGGAAAAAAAACCTTACCAGATTGAAAAATGATTCAACATTGTTTCTGTTTAAAATTTATAAAATTATAAACTATGCTAAAAACTAACAAAGAAGAAATACTGTCACCATCACCCCTGTCCTTGCCTGGGGAAATTACATTTAAATTTTATTCCTAATCATTACTAATCTCCCAGGAAGCAAAATGGTGTTTTAGTTGTGTTTAAATTGCTCTAATTCAGAAGATGATTCTGGAAATGCTTGAAGTAAAGTACAATTTTATATTTAGAAAGACTGGAAGTGATGCTCTTATTTTCAAAAATCTGAATATTTAAAACCGGAATACATTTGAGAAAAAATAGAAAACAATCTTCAACACATTCATACTCTCCTCTTAAAAAGCTCCACCTCCCCCAAAACTTATTGCTTAAAGAAAACACAAAACTTTCCTTAAAAACAAAATAAAGCAATGCCATGTCCTAGCCAAGACTCTTCAGGTAATGCATCTGAAAAGTACTGGTGGTAAATGACCAAGAAAGTGCCCTATGACTTTTCTAGGGTTCCAGGTACCTTGTGTACAGCAATAAAATTAGGCAGTGTCTTCAGACCCTTGGGCATAGCCTGGATGACATTTTGGGGGCAAAACATATCTTCTTTACTTATCTAGTGAGCACACAGCACAGGGAATACAGTCAATATCATTCATTGTTCAGTGACAAACAGTGACTAGATATATCGTGGTGATCACGTCATAAGGTTATAAATATAGAGTCACCCTGTGGCACACCTGAAACTGATCTACGTTGTACGTCAACTACACTGTAATTTCAATATTTTACCTTGGTGACCCAGTAGAACAGTGAGCACTCAGTGCCTGCTTCCTTTATACAGTTAACTCCCACCAGACCTTGAGAGCTTATGAATCTTACTCAGTTGAAACTTTATGTCTGTTAATTAATGACTCCCCGTTTCTCCCTCCCCTCTAAGTGGGAATACTCTTAATTCAGAGATGTTAAAAAGTCCAATTTATGTCCTAGAGATGGGGGGTAGGGATGGTTGCACAACCATATGAATGTATTTCATACCACTGAAAAAACTCTATGTATATTTTAAATGGTGGGGATGGTGAATTTTACATTATGGACATTTTGACACAATAAGAAATTATGAAAGAAACAAAGAGTAAGACAATTTCTTCCACATTTATGGGGACTTGCAATTGTGTTACCCATTGCCTTAAAAAACAAATGGAGCTCCTGAAGAGACCACGTGAGACTGGGCCCAGGCCTTGGCTGGAAATAGCTAGATGGCTAGCTATCTGCTCCCCAAGGAGCACTTTCCATGCTGGCTCTCTCGGGTCAACCTGATTTTGAACGGGCCATGTGTCAAGAACTGGTTACGTCCGGCTAGCTTGCCTCTTAGCCCAAATTCTAATGCTGACACCGGGGCTCAGGCCTGTACTTCCGGTAACTCATGGAGGAAAAACAACCAATACTTTGCAGCTTCACTTGCCTGGTCTTAGAAAATAGGAGCCAGGCAACCTCAAACTAACAGGCCAAGGAAAAACTTCAAACTCATTTCCCACATTTTCAACACACAACTTTGAAAGCTCCTTCTAAATTCCAAAAATCAAAGTTAAACACAGTTTCCTACCTTTTGATTGCCTATGGCAATTATTTTTTAACCAAAGATGCCTTTTCTTTTCTAGAAATGAAATCTGGGTCACCTGTTACACTGCTAATGAATGAAAAGTAATGTGAGCAGTTTAAACAGGTGCCGAAAAGTTATCAATAAACACAATCTAGTGAGAAAAAAACTTGTAATACATTTACCTAAAAACAAATGTCTAGGAGGTATAAATACCTCTATCGTGTGCCTTGTCACCAATAACCAAAAATGTGATTACAAACCAGTGATTGCTCCCAGGAATAACCACGCCACCAGGGCGAAACGTGACAGTGAGAAGCTCAAGCAGTATGCACCCCAGCAGATACTTACAGAGATAACAGATCGGTCTCCACGCTGGGTCTCCGCCTTACTGGGCGACTGGAATTGCACAGGGAGGTAGCTTTTATGAGGGTCACTCGTAAATACCATCTGAACAAGACAGAAGTACCATAATTATGTCAGCTGCATTCTCCTCAAAGAGGGTGCCTCAAAACAAACCCAATCACAACAAATGAGTGGGTGCCCTCCCCCAACTTCTTATACCTATGTCGTGACCTAGAATTCTTGATACAGGTTTAATATGAGAAGGGCATATTCCTCATATTCCGAAACAATCCAAGTTTCAAATAATTATAATCTTGTTAATGAAATAAATTCTACCAATGACTAATTAAATGTGTTTTGTATTTACATCTTTGTAAACATTTTATGCAAATCTTTTCAGAAAGATCCTTTTCAGACCAGTTATTCTGAATTGGGACTCAGTCACTCCAGGACTGAGGAAAGAGGTATTGATGACAAGTTTAAAAATATTTAGTAGCCTTGTGCGTCACCAGGTCTGAATTCCTCTGTCTGACTGGTAAGCTGTCACATAAATCAAGCCACACCTGATATACAGGCTCCTATTTCCCACTGTCCCATCGCATTGAACAGACAGGGCAGTGTCCTCATTTTCCCACAGGCACTTCACTCCTTTCCTGACACTTTGCCTTTGCAGATGCTGTTTCCTCCCCAAAATGTCCTTCCCTGTTTCCTTCTTCTCTTCTACGTAACTCCCAGTCTCCACCCCCCACCTCCTTCATAAAGGCTCTCTCCTCATTCAAAAGCACTCTTAATTCTCACACAAAGTAGCACCTAAAGTATATGTCCTAATGATATTAGCAACTTCATTGCAAGGGCAACTAATCATTAGGATATAAGTATTTTGAGCCTAGATGTTTCTTTGAAGTCTCAGGTTTGGGGTCAAACATTCATGTGATTTTTCCTACATATTTCTAGTATACGAGGTCTATCTGGAAAAAGTCCAGCCATTGTTAATATAACGAGAATGGTTTGCACGACATCGATGTAACCTGACAGCCAAGGAGAGTGGACAGGAATGCGCATGTGTGAACCATGACGACTTCACTGTACTAGTCAGTGAGGGTGGTAGATGTGGTTGAGTGAGCATGTATACTGTGTGGCCATTGCATCCAAAATGACTGAGCGAGTAGAGCAACGAATGTGCATCAAATTTTCCATTAAGCTTGAACATTCCCTCCACGGAAACTATTTGGATGATTCAGAAGGCCATAGATATGGGCAACTGGTGATTGGCAGCTTCATCATGACAAACTGTCCACTCATGCATCACATCTCATGCAGAGTTTTTTGGCCAAACATCAAATCACCCAGGTGACTCAGCCCCTGTAGAGCCCAGATTTTGTGCCCTGTGACTTCTGGCTTTTTCCAAAACTAAACTCACCTGTGAAAGGGAAGTGATTTCAGACCATTGATGAGACTCAGGAAAATACAACAGAGTAGCTGATGGCAACTGGGAGAACTGCGTGAAATCCCAAGATGCCTACTTTGAAGGGGACTGAGGCGTCATTGTCCTATGTACAGTGTTTCCTGTGTCTTGTATCTTTTCCAATAAATATCTCTATGTTTCACATTACATGGCTGGATACCTTCTGGATAGACCTCGTATATGTTTTTGATATTCAACCCAAATTTCCCCTCAAATTTCCAAGTAAAAGAGATGTCCCCAGATATTTCAAATACTTTGCAACTGCACAAAGTCAGTAATCATTGCATTGCATTTTTAAAAAATGAATTTCAGTCAATGCTTCAAGCACAAATAAATATTAATGCATGGAACCATTTCACAAGATAGAGCTAGAATACATCCAATGATGAATAAATTACTTTTATGTTATAGCATTTATTATAATTATCATAAATCATATAAAGTCTTCTCAGTAATAAAGGACTTCCTCAACAAGCTCAGCTAATGATTTAGGCTGGAGCATTTACTTCCCCACAAAATCAACTGAAAATGTCACTTTGACAGTTAAAACATTACATGGGACAGATAAGGAGTCATATAAACTTCTTCAGCTACATGACTTTTTTTTGTTGTTGTTTTAGTTGAACTGGAGAACGGAGTTGGCACAGGGATATGAGACCATAGCTGATGGTGAGCTGCATGCCGACACTCATCACATACAACAGGAAGCATAAATCCATCCTCCTTTTCCTCTCTGTGCCACCAGTGGACAGAAACAAATGAGGAAAATCAGAAATAACCTAAGCAGTGAAAGGATTTTTGTTTTCTGCCCTGGCTGGTGGGGCTCAGTGGACTGAGCGCGGGCTGTGAACCAAAGGTTTGCCAGTTCGACTCCCAGTCAGAGCACACGCCTGGGGTGCAGGCTGGGTCCTCAGTGGAGGCCACCTGAGAGGCAACCACACATTGCTATTTCTCTCCCTCTGTTTCTCCCTCCCTTCCCCTCCTCTCTCTAAAAATAAATAAGATCTTAAAAAAAAAAAAAGAGTTTTTTTTTTCTAAAATCATTTAGAATGAAAAGATTTAGAGGTTTCCTCCATATGAATAGGCAGTATGCGTTAATGTGGCAATTCTTGCTTTAAAAAAAAATGTCTAGCACAATGAAATTCCAATGTGCACACATATCAGAGCCCCCTGCAGGCCTTATTAAAGCATGCACTGCTGGGTGCCCCCCACCCCCGGATTTTCTGGTTTGGTAAGACTGGTATCGGGCCGAAGAATTACCAAGTGATGCTGTTGCTGCTGGTTAGGGGACCACACTTTGAGAACCATTTACCTTAACCCATATTTGTTTATACGAAGATTAAGTATTAGTTAAGGCGGTAATAAGTCTATACTTCTTTTGCACTTATAACTGATCTGACTTCCTTTGGAACCCCATACCTGATTTTAAGTCATATTTTGGATTTATGTTCATCACCATGCTTCTTCAAGTACTACAGGAAGTCCATCTAATTAAAAATATGTCAGGAGAAGCATTTCATGTCTAACCAAAGTCGGTTTGTACTTTTAATTACAGGTAAGTATAATGGCAGATGCTTCAAAATTAAGAGTGGCTTTTCAACTTCAAAAAAAAAAAAACAATTTCCACGAGTTGCATTTTCAGGAGAGAAATTTCACACTGCCAAAAAAACAAAGTATTTTTCTACATCACTGACATGTAAACCCAGAAACAAGACTCTAACAGAATCACACCTGAGAAAAAAAGGACAACCACCAATAAAATGCACGGTCATCCAGGGTAAACTGATGTTTCACAGAGGGGAGGTATTTTTATTAAAATTTGGACAAGTTTGCTTCTTCTGAGTACTACATTCTAGAATGGGCCAACATTCAGGAGAAACCATGCAATATTTATAAACTGGCAACACAGCTGTTTCCAAAAAAAATAAAATGCACCTACTACAAAGAACCTTTTGACTTTTTCTCAGAGCCACAGCCCACGCTTCATCCTCATTTACCTGACGGGTCCCGCAGCCCTGACAGGGTTTCGTGAGCATGGCTGGCATCCGCTTGATTGCCGACGGCTTTCTGTAGTACTGGGGATATGCTTTGGCCATGCAGTTACTGGTGTCTTTTGAGTCTGTTACTGCCTGGACCTTGACTCTTTCGCATCCCTGAGTTGAACAGTAACTGTGACCATCCCGGTGGCCTTGGGCTTTGAGATACAAAAACAGCAACCTGCACGAAACAGAAAGCAACCCACTGGGTGTTAGACTGACTCTCAAAAACTTTCACGCCCCCAAAAATTCCTCAGATTAACTCATGGCCGAAAGGATATTCCTCTAAATAAACTAAATTTTCCCTATAATAAAAATAAATTACAAAGCTAACACAACTGTTTCTCTTTCCTTTCCATTCTCCTACACTCCTAAGTCAAATTCAATACTCCGGTAGAAAACACAATGGTGACCTCAGTCCGTTGTTGTAGAAGATATCAAAGCTGATTTCTGGTTTGAATTAATTCAACGGGTGATTTGAAAGGGTGGAATATGGCTTCGCTCGAGAATTCCTTAGAACACTTTATACTTGTATTGAGTTTAGAATTTGGTTTATTCTTTCTTTCTTTTTTTGGTTTATAAATCATTTTAGTTTAAAGCACAAAATTCAAATAAAAACAGAAACTGTGATTCATTTGGCTTAGACTAAGAAATAGTTTGAAATCAATTCCTGTGATGTTTACTAAGCTCAGCTGGGCCTGAGGTCCTTCTGTCTGTACTTCGGCCAAAATCACATGACAGGAGCAGTCCCACAGACTCTGAATTATCCTCCTACTGCCAAGATGAATGAAGAAGTAACTTCCAGGCAGCAGTCCAGCATTGCCTTAGCAAACTTAGTCCTTCCAAAGCGAAGGAAGTCAAGGTTGATCAGATGTGACTGATTATTGGAGATCAAGAATTCACACTTTAATATGAGGTCAATGAACAATGCAAAGTAGCATTTATGAGGTAAAAATCAGCCATTGTCCCAACATCCAGTAATTTTAACATATATACATAAGGAATGACACAAACCTGATTAGCATGGGCCTTTTGATGTATCATTAAAGTCATCAAAATAAATAGAATTAAAAAGAATTATAACCCCAAAGGATGAGGGATTTTAGGAATACCCAGATGACAACACATTTCCCATCTTTTTATACATTTAATCATTAATTTGTGATCACCAGACTGTCCTTACAAATTTGGTTCTTCTACTTTTGTTTTTGTGAAAAATCAACTGAGAACATGGAAGTTCTGTCACGGATAGATTAAAAGTCCAAGTAGGTTATGTCTAATTACAAATTGAAAATCAAAGATGACTATGATTAAAAAAAACAGATTTAAGCTAATCACATTGGCTGCTGGAGGGACCCTGGAGGGCAAAAAAGTTGCTGCTTATTCGAAGCCTAACAAGGCACTTGACTGAACCCCTAATCTTGTTCCCCCGATCAAACTTGCCACCCTCACCCTAGTCTGAACATCTGTCTTCCCCCAAACATGCCATGCCATGGTCTTCCATGCCTCCATGCATTCATCCACATTGTTCTTGGGACAATTCACCCATTTCTTTTCCCATCTCCTCCTACTCATTCCTCAAGAGTTCACCCCAGTGTCACTCTCTTGGGATGTCACTGGTTACCTTAGGCCGAACTTCTGGACTATGTCAAAAGGTACACTAAATATCCCACACGATAGAACTTTTAGCATTTAAACTTTTCACTCTCGAATTACCTGCTTTAAATGCCCACAACCTTCAATGGTCTATGAATTTGCAGAAAAATGCATCTCATTTACATTAGCATCTTTACTATGGTACCTAAGCAATGGCATGTAGGTGGAATACCAGCTTACGGAATGGCTAAGAAGCATGCTAGTTGCTGGAAGAGTACAGAGATCAAGCCTACCATCACCCAAAGGCTGAGAGACTGTAACTGGATAAGAGCAGACAAAGCCAACAGGACCCCAGGTGAACAGGATTAGAATTAAAAAGTGGAAAGATGCAGCCTAGAGAAAGTTGAAAGCAAACATGCCATGGTTATACAGTGCTTTTGTTTTAAAACTCAAGGTCAACTTGAGAGAGATCTTTAAAGGAAAAAAGAGCTTTCACTGAAATATGAATTATATCATATGTACATAATCATCTAAAAGAGTTGTTACGGAAAAGAAATAAGTTTAAGTCTCAATTGGGCCTACTGGTTCTTTATTGACAACGATAATTTCTCTCTCTAAATTGCTTTAATAGGCATACGAAAAACATCTTCACTCACTTCCCACTGCCAACTATAATTATGAGTCATTCGAGTCCTCTAAGTCTCTAATAGTGGATGAGCAGAGAATTACCCACATCAGCTGCTTGTCTAAAGAGCCATCACATCATAGCCTATTCTTAGTTAGGCTCAAGAACTAGTCATTTCACCATTAGACAAAAAGAGCAACAACTCTCATTCACTAGTCACACTGAATTACCCCGTGCCAGAGTCAAAATAGAATTTCCTCTCAGACTGCTTCTTCTGCAACTCTTCCAGTGAATTCACACGCTCATAATCTTCCATTTTGGATAAGGAGCCATTATGCCGCTGTAAAAAGCCAAAACTAATCTGAAAACTTGTGTTTGATGGATAGCAGAGGCCAACTCGAATCCAGTCATTCCTATCAAGGAGAGAAAATTAAAAAATGAGTTCACATTTAAGCCAATATACTTTGGGCATTACAGCATATGTAAATATCAGCCATGGTTTTTCTCTTCCTTAAATGTCTGCTGTGTGTTGAGCCACTAACAAGGGAAGCCCTGTGCCCTGACTAACAAATCATCCACCTTCAAATGTTACCCAAATTTCTCCCATCAATATATTTACAACAATCACATGGCTTTCAGTAACTTTCTGGCTTCAACAGGATTTGCAGGAATGTGAGTAGAAGCTGAGTAAGATAGACTTAGACTCTGCCAGCAGACACCACCACTAAGTGACATGGTTGGAGTGGCCCAACAGTGGAAGTATACACTGGTAAAATCTCGCCAAAGAATTGTTTTGTTGTTAAATCAATTTTTACCTTTATTATTTCATTAGGATAAATACCTAGTGGTAAAATCTGAATATAAAGGTATGTATATTTTTAAAGCTTTGGATGCATGGGACCAAACTGCAATAGTCTTTTTTCTTACCTAAAATCCTTACATATAACATTAATACTTTTTAAAACCATTAAAATATATCCCTTTTTTATCATTTGCTTTTTGGGGGTATATTTTAATTGTGGTAAAATATGCATAATATAAAATTTACCATTTTAGCCATTTTAACTGTACAGTTCACTGGTATTAAGTATATTCATAAAGTTGTACAAACATCACCACTATCCATTTCTAGAACTTAAATCATTCCAAAGAATTTTTAAACAATATGTAACAAGGCCTTAAAATTGTTCACATAGGTTCCACCCACTAACCCCACTAAAGAATAATTAAAAATGCAGACCAAAATGTACTTAAAAAAATGTTCTTGGCTTCACAGGTGAATTTTACCAAACATTCAAAGAAGAACTAACACTTATCCTTCTCAAACTAATCCAAAAAAATTCAAGAAGAGGGAAGACTCCCAAACTCTTTGTATGAGTCCAGTATTATTTTAATCCCAAAACCAGGTAAAGACACAACAATGAAAGAAAATTACAGGCCAATATCTCTGATGAACATAGGTGCTAAAATCCTCAACAAAATACTAACAAACCAGATTCAACAATTCATTAAAAAGATCACACACCATGATCAAATGGGATTTATTCCAGGGATGCAAGGATGGTATAATATTCACAAATCAATAAATGTGATACATCACATAAACAAAATGAAAGACAAAAATCACATGATCATATCAACAGATGCTGAAAAAGCATTTGATTAAAATCCAGCACCCATTTATGATACAAACACTCAGCAAAGAGGGATGCATAGAGGATGCACATCCCAACATATTAAAGGCCATATACGAAAAACTTACTGCCAACATCATACTCAAGAGGCAAAAACTAAGTGTTTCCCTTAAGATCAGGAACAAGACAAGGATGTCTGCTTTCAGTCTGTTTCCACCACTCTTACTCAACAAAGTACTGGAGGTCCTAGTCACAGTGATCAGACAAGAAAAAGAAATAAAAGGCATCCAAATTGGAAAGGAGAAAGTAAAACTGTCATTTGCAGATGACATGTTAGTGTACCTAGAAAACCCTATAAGCTCCACCAAAAAAACTACTCGACCTAATAAGTGAATTGGGCAAAGGAAAGAGATACAAAGTCAATATTCAGAAATCAATGGCATTTTTGTACATTGGTAATGAAATATCAGAAAGAGAAACTAAGAGAAAAATACTATGGCCACAACAACAACAAAAAAGAAGTACCTAAGAATAAATTTAACCAAGGAGGTAAAAGACCTGAACTCACAAAACTATAGAACACTGAAGACAGAAACTGAGGAAGATACAAATAAATGGAAGCATATACCCTGTTCATGGAATGAAAGAATTAACATCATTAAAATGTCCATAATACCCAAAGCAATCTATATATTTAACACAATTCTTATTAAAATACCACTGGCATAATTCACTTATCTAGAACAAATACTTAAAAAGTTTATATGGAAACAAAAAAGACCCTGCATAGCCCCAGCAATCTTAAGAAAGAAGAACAAAATTAGAGAGATCACAATACCTGATATCAAACTATACTACAAGACCACTGTAATCAAAACAGCCTGGTAATGGCTTAAGAACAGACACATAGGTCAATGGAACAGAACAGAGAACCCAGATAAACCCATGTCTCTATGGTCAATTAATATTTGACAAAGGGTGCATGAGCATACAATGGAGTAAAAATAGCCTCTTCAATAAATGGTGTTGGGAGAACTGGACAGCTTCATGCAAAAAAATGAAACTAGATGATCAACTTATACCATACACCAGAAAAACTCAAAATTGATTAATAAAAACTTAAATATAAGTTGTGATACCATAAAAGTCCTAGCGGAAAACAGGCAATAAAATTTCAGATACTTCACATAGCAATATTTTTGCCGATATAGCCCCTAGGGCAAGGGAAATAAAGAAAAAATAAACAAATGGGACTATATCAAATTAGAAAGCATCTGCACAGCTAAAGAAGCCAACATCAAAATGAAAAGGGTGAACATATTTGCCAATGATATATCAGACAAGGGTTTGACCTCCAAAATATATAAAGAACTCACATGATGCCACACCAAGAAGACAATCCACTTAAAAAATGGGCAAAGGACCTGAATAGGCACTTTTCCAAGGAGGACATACAATGGCCCATAGACATATGAAAGGACATTCAACATCACTAGACATTAGAGAGATGCAAATTAAAACCACAATGAGATAACTCCTCACATCTGTTAGAATGGCCATCATTAATAAATCAACAAACAAGTGCTGGCAAGGATGTCAAGAAAAGGGAACCCTAGTGCACTGTTGGTGAAAATGCAGACTGGTGCAGATACTGTGGAAAACAGTATGGAATTTCCTCAGAAAACTAAAAACGGAACTGCTGTTTGACCCAGCAATTCCACTGCTGGGAATATAACTTAAAAATCCCAAAACACCAATTCAGAAGAACTTATGCACTCTTACATTCATAGCAGCGCTACATACAATAGCCAAGTGTTGGTAACAGTCTAAGTGTCCATCAGTAGATGAATGGATTAAAAAACCATGGTACATTCACACAATGGAATACTATGCAGCAGAAAGAAGGAAGAAATCCCTACCCTTTGTAACAGAATGGATGGAACTGGAGACTATTATGCTAAGTGAAATAAGCCAGTCAGTGAAAGACTAATACAATATGATCTGACTTATAAGAGGAATCTAATGAACAAAATAAACTAAGAAGAAAACAGAATCGGAGACATGGAAACAGAGAAGAGACTGACAGCTGCCAGAGAAAGGAGTAGGTCGGGGGGAGGGGGTATCGGTAGAAAGAAGAGGAAGGGATTAGTCAAAAAATATACGTGAATGACCCATGGACAACAGAGTGGGCTGGACCGTGGGAGCAGGGGATGGGTAGCATGCAGAGGACAAAAGGGGGAAAATTGGGACAACTCCAACAGAATAAAAATTAAAAAAAATAAAATGTTCTCTGTGGTTTATTTATCTTAGATTTTATTTATTTACTTTTTAGAAAGAGGGGAAGGGAAGGAAAAAGAGAGGGAGAGAAACATCAATGTGTGAGAGACACTGATCAGTTTCCTCTCACACACCCCCAAATGGGAACCTGGCCCACCACCCAGGCATGTGCCCTGACTGGGAATTGAATTGGCAGCCTTTCAGTTCATAGGCCAGCGCTCAATCCACTGAGCCACACCACACAGGGCTGTGATATATTTACAATAGCAAAGGGAGGGGTGTGCAGGAGAAAAACAACCTAAGTTTATATGGGGGAAGGGAGTAGTTAACTACATTTTGATATATCTACATGCTAAGGAAACATTTGAGGGTAGAGAGAGAGAACTCTATAAATGTTTATAATACCTTATCCTGTTTAGGAGAATTATAGGTTATTTCAATTTTCTCTATGTTTTTCTGCATTTTTCTTATCTTGTTGAATCAATAAAGTACAGCTTTTATAACTTTTAAAGTGTTATATTCAGAAATGGCACTATGACAAAATCCATGTCCTCTCTATAATTATGTTAAATTTGGAAAAATAAGATTGTCCATCTTTTCCTCTTGCCTCTGACCATGATGTAATTTTTACAAACTTTCAGCTAATTAAATAGGGAAAGTTTGACTGAACTTCAAGGCCATGTGGATTTTTGAAACTTCTAGGTTCCACCTTTTTTCACTTTAAAATGTTTTCACTTGGTATTTGTTCAAAAGTTGTGCATGACAAGGACAGAACCCTATATGCCACTGGGTTGTAATATCTCGCCTAAAATTCATAACCTGCCAGATGTAAGTTTTTGGACTAGTGATCACTCTTTGATATTTCTCACAGGTCCTCTCCGACTTCACTTGTTTCCTCCATTGACTTCACTGCAGCTCACTGATGGGAGTGAGAGTATCGAGCTGGCTTTTAGAAACCTCGCCCTGGACACAATGTGGACTAAGGACTAGAGGTGGGGAGACCAAGCAGGACCCAGACAAATTATGATGAGGGCCTAAACTCAGCCACAGTGTGGGTGGAAAGAAGTGGAGAGACAGGAACCACACTGAAGACACAGAACTAACTGATGAGAGGGGAGATGAGGGAAAAGGAAGGGAGAAAGATGAATGCTGGGACTTGGGGCTTTATTGACTCCGCACGTGGGGGTGCGACTCTCCAGCAAGAACACAGAAAAGCAGCAACAAATATCATGGGGAAGCAGCAATGGTTCTGTGGAGAGCTTGGGTCAGGGACCTCACATCTCAGAATAAGAGCATCCACCATGGCATTCACTGATCCTTGGAAGTGTCCTGCTCAGAACTGACTTCCTACACGTTCTATGTCCACCTTTTATCTGAGCAGTTTCATGGAGTCCCAAGGGCTAACCACCACACAGATCTGGACTGATTTAACTCTGCCTTTCAAGAGTACCCTCTTTCCTTTATAGTTTCCTCTCCTGTCACTTCCCTTGAGACGCCCTACACTCCCATCACACTGCATCCATGAGTCCCTGAACAGAACCAGCCCTTCCCCAGTTCTGTTGCTTTTGTAACAAAACAGGTCACTTAGTACCACCTTCTCAGCACAGCCTGGTCCAACTCCCTTAGGCAGAATTAGTTGTTTTACCCTTTGTTCATTAAAAAAAAAAGATACTGGTTTATCAATTTTCTCGAGTTTTGTTCTACCTGTATACTGTGAGCTCCTACAGGGCAAGTACTTTTCTCACTCGTCACTTTCTGGCACGCAGTAAACATTTAATTAATTAAATAAATAAATGGAAAAATAAATTAATGTAAAAACAGAGCCTTTGATTGTAAATGATATTATTTGGCAGACAACTGAGAAATCAAGAAGGGACAGAAAATGCTTTCAGGCAGGAGTGGTAAATACCTGGCATTCATGCCACAACCCTCACACCTCTTACCCATGGCAGACATTACCTATCAGTCCACCACTGTCTCTTCTGTCAAATCTAAACTTGGCCTCAGAAAAAAAAATCCTTTTATTTCCTAGGTAGTCAACCGCTCAGTTCGGACACCACATAAAACTTCTTCCCATCCTTGCCCTGGCTGGTGTGGCTCAGTGGATTGAGCGCTGGCCTGAGAACCAAAGGGTCACTGGTGCGATTCCCAGTCAGGGCACATGCCTGGGTTGTGGGCCAGATCCCCAGTAGGGGGCACATGAGAGGCAACCATATATTGATGTTTCTCTCCCTCTCTTTCTCCTTCCCTTCCCCTCTCTATAAAAATAAATAAAGTCTTGAAAAAAACAAAAAACAAAACCTCCCATCCCAACTAAAGGGAATTAAAGTGCTCAGCAGACTCTATTAGAGCCTATTGGTAAATGGCTTTCTGTACACAAAAACTTGACCACAGAAAAAGAGAAATGCTTTTAAAATGAAAAGATTCAATGTGTGTAATCTCTTCATCTCATCCACATAAAATGTACAGCCTCCCTATGAGAGGAATGAAGCACATGAAATCAGCATTTTTACTTGTCATTTTTCTCCACTAAATCCCTACTTGCTCAACTATTTGAAGTAACAGTAATGGAAACATACTTGTTGAAATTTATGAGGTAGAGAAACACAGTCTTCGGTGCTGGCCCACTCCAGTGGATGGTGTAGCCCTTCTCCAGCATGATCACAGGCTGGTACTGGGGAAAGGCAGCCTTCTGGTTAATGCCCCGAAGCACCATCGGGTAGGATGGGTACTCATCCCGTGTGATGGTCATAGTCAGATTCTGAGTGCTCCATGTCTGCACGTAGACCTTCAAGAAATGAATTGAGAATTAAGGGGAAGAGCATGAACAACTAAAGAACTGAAAACATTTCCAGCACAAATGCAAGTGTCTCTACTTTCAAAAGAAAGATTCGGTGATCTGCGCCAGACTAAATGAGCAGTAGCCAACCTCACCGTAAGCCACACTTACAATGAAGCCTGCTTAAACCAAAATGGTAAAAACAGACCATGCGTGTTGCTGGCCAAGAGCATCATCATCTCTTCCACCACAACGGGCCAGCTCATTCATCAGAATATAAAGTCTCTGTGGCTTATGTAGCCTGTCAAAGAAATCCCTCAACTGAAGAATACACATACAAGAAATTAGTAAATTAATAGGAAAACTGATACCCTCTACTCAAATCTGAGAGACTTTCCTCTAAAACAAGAGAGGGAAAATGTAAATACCCTAGTTTTGGCTTTCAATTTTTCCATGACCTACGTCAGCCCAAGAAGTCATTTTTTCACCCCTTCAAAAAACAAGGGAGGTTATAAAGCACTCTGCAAAAACTGGGAAAACATGTTAAACTGAGACTTATTTGAAAGTCCTAAATTTATTCCAGTGGCATCTGAGCCCTTTGCTGTGCCAAAACAAAGCCTTCCCCAAATGCACCCCCCAAAGAACAAACCTCGGAACAATTTTCTAAAACAAATGAGTATCCTGTAGCAGATTTCCCCAGAAATATTAAAACATTTGCAGAATATTATATTTAAGCCACAGTACTTGTATTTTTCTCTTTCGGTCATTTCTACAATCTTGCCAATACCTAATTCCTCAAACATACATCCTTTGAGACAGAAAACCTTCTTAACTCTCATTCATGTTTGACTACTTCGATATGATACTCTTCCACACTGATACTACTTAAAGACTGAAAATAAAGAGACAGAAAATATGTATTTTGAGATTGTCTTTATTCAAATGTACATTAATATATACTTGAGTATATTATATATTATTTAAGTAGGTTTATATGATATATAGTTAAATATGCTTATATATACAATTAAATATAGTTTTTATGTAATCAATTATATAAATATAGGAGATATATATATAAATACACACATACACACACACACACACACACACACATCCTGTTGTCTTCCAAATCCAACAAGGTTTTAAAAGTAGCACATGTAACCTTAATTCTCCTTATGTTACCACCTTTCTTCCTGAGCTCTTTTATCCTTTGGGTCATCAAAAGAGCAGACATTCCATTAAAATAAATTTACAAATAGCTAAATAATATTTGTTCTGTCTTGAGATCTGGTTGCTTCCATCTTTAGCTTAAAAACATGTAGTATTGTCCATGAGCTCAGTAACAACACAAACAGCTGCAGATCTGAGCTCCTGGCCCAAATTCCAAATTTTCAGAAGATTTCTAACCTGTGGTCCTGGCATTCCCAGAGCCTCCTGGGAAATATCTTCATGTTAAAAGAAAACAGAATTACTACCCCGGTTTGTAAGATAGAGGGATCAGGCTCACAGTCTCAAACATTATAAACCAAAGAGTTGAAACACCTATTGGTAATAATTTTAAAATAGAAAGCTCCCATTAGTGAGCACACATCATTTTAAGACAGACACATGAATGCACCTTTAAATACACATGAATAGCAAGGAATTTAAATAAAACTGCAGCTACAAAAGGACTAAAAACCTTGTTTTTGTTATTTTAATTCTAGAATTTCTATCACTTCCTAGGTATTGATGAGTCAACTTAATTTTAGGGGATGATTATGATCAAGAATAAAATATATAGGAATGGGAAATCCCACAACAAAGA
Source organism: Macrotus californicus (assembly GCA_007922815.1). Lineage (NCBI taxonomy): Eukaryota > Metazoa > Chordata > Mammalia > Chiroptera > Phyllostomidae > Macrotus > Macrotus californicus. The sequence continues at coordinate 7,619 of VMDR010008396.1, read as the reverse complement.
AGCTAATATTATATTTAAAAAGAACACAAACTCTCTCCAGTCTTTATCCTTATGAAGTCCTTTGTCTTATCTAGAGATAAAAATCTTTTTAAAGTTCTTTTTTTAAACTTAAGAATCATAACATTCTTTAGCAGTCATGATCCAAAAATCAAAGGAGTAATGAAGATTTCTGCTCCAAGAAGCTTCCACTACAAAAGGCATCAGTGGTTAAAAACCAGAAACGGCTCAAGAAGTTGAAATGCAGAAGCCCACGAACACACCCTTGACAGGCAAAGCAGCCAGAGCTCAGGGAAGAGGCTTCATCACAGACCAATCCTTCCCCAAGAACCCTCCTTAAAAATAAGAGCATTTAACAGCAAACCAACAAGGAAGGCTTCTTTCCTGCCTTTGGGACTATCAGAGGCCAATTCCCCTTGGAAGATCCCTTGCTGTTCCCTTAATTCTCCTGTCCATGCTCTAACTCTGTTCCTTTATCTTTTTTCTTCCTTGATATATAATATGAAATCCTACCATTTAATTGTATAAAATATGGAAATAAAACTTTGCTCCCTTCAACATTCTGGGCAACTGGTACCCCTGTCTGTAACCTCTCCATCCATCCAAATATCACTATTAAAATCATTATTGCAACTTAAAGCTCTGTTCCTCAAATAAATACTAACTGCAGCAAGCACTTCACGATGTGCCAGGTCGCAGGCTAAATGCTTTACATATAGCCATGAATTCTTTCTTCACAACAGCCTTGTATGAGAGGAACTAGTGTTATCCTCATTGTGCATAGTCACAGAGCAGTTAATTAAGTTGCTCAACTCGTATTTAAGGAAATAATAAAGCCAGGATGCAAACCCAGAAAGTCTGACGCAAGCATCTGTGCTCTTAACATACTACCTTCCAAATGGGCATCCAATTAATAAATGCACACTAGCTTAACGTTTCCAAAGAGGTGTTGCCCAATCTATACCATCCCATTCGTGTTTTCATCTTAATAGATGGTATATCATAATATAATTCAAAGAATTGCCTTGGATTCCTCCTTGTCCACTCATTTCTGATTCTCAGCTGTCTCCGGGAACACTTCACTTCCCATGTGATACTGACATTCTGCCCCAAAATTCAGATTCCCGTATTTAGTACAGATGATATCCCTGAAAGCAAAGAATAAAGCTCCCTCTCTGGGAGCAGAACTGCAACATGGCGAAACCCTGGCCTAAGACTCAGGAAATACTGGTTCTCACTCCATCTACACCCCCAACCACGTTTAACCAAGGGGAAAGCATCTCGCTTCTCCTGGCCTCAAGATTCAACTTGTTAAACTGGTTTGGAGTCGGGGAGCTTGAAATACTATTCTATGAGCTCATGGTTCGTATTGAATTTTTCTCTTTTTTTCCTAAAGAAAATCAGGCTTTGGAAAGCGTCAATCATGCTGAAGAGCACTCCTCACAGAAGCAGTGACGTCAGGAGCTGGAAAGGAACCAGGCATCCCGACGCATTGGCCTACCTGGGCATAGCTCCCACTGCAGACCACCGCATTCCACTTGGAAACATTTACACAGCTAGGATGGCGGATCAGGTAGTTGTCAATTCTTCCCACGTAAGCATCCTTGTATCCTGTCACGGAGCCATCAACGTCATGGAATATGGAGTTCTTATCACCATCCAGCTCACAATCTTCAAACCAGGGGCCAGGCTTTCCAAAGAAGACATTCAGAGAGACCTGGGGCAGTGAGAAGCAGGGACAACTCAAAATGAGGGCTGCTGTGGTCTCAGTCAGCACCCCCTGCAAGGACCCTGCAGCATATGCACTCCAACCGCTTTCCGATTGAAGCAGTGCAGAGTCACAGTTCATAGCTGTCCACTAAGGTACCCAGTCAATCAAAGCTTTCCCTTAAATATGACATGGTTGGGAGGAAAAAACTTCCAAAGCCTTGTGGAGTTCAATTCACAAAGGTTAAAGGTCAACTTCAGTGGTTTACCTTTCTTCTAGTTAAAAACTATTACCTGCTCTCCAGACAAAACTGATCTGCAGTAAGAGAAATTAGAACAGTTGTGGGAAGGGGCATTAAGCAGTCATCCATATTTGTTAAAAATTATAAACTTTATACTTTAGATCTGTGCATTTGCCTGTATCAAATTATACCTCAATTAAATAGAAATATAAGTTTAACTTCCAAGCTAGTTAATCATTTTATTTCTCTCCAAGTGCTTTTAGTTACTTGTTCATATAACTCTCCCCTCCAACTAAAAAATTAACTACCATCCCAAATTAAAACACAGTGTAAGCGTTGCCTTAGTGTGAATAATAAAGTATTTACAACAGGGCCGCATACATCATAAGCATTTAATAAATGTTAGCCATTAAAATTCCATGAAGTCCCTTTCTTACCAGCTTCCATCATCTTACTCACAGAGTACAGCATATAATGACGTTCAATATTTCCCCAACGACAAGCACAAAGGACAGGGGCCAAGCCTAGGTCAGCCTCTGCCAGAAGCAGGTAAAGCCCTTCACTAAAAACAATGTGTTTCGCACCACCTGGCACCCCTCTCCTTTTCCAACCTTTTATCCTGTAGTTCCCCAGAGGGAGAGACCCAGACAAGTAAAATTCCACGCAGACCCCAAATCTCTTCATGGATCATTACACTGAACTTCCCAAAATCGTGTCCTCTTATTGTTATGAAACTCTACAATCCCTCTCCCCATGTTATTACTTTAGGTCATTTTTCTTTTCAAGTTATTACCTAAATGTTAAAAAATACCCCAGGTCACATGGGACTTCCGTTCTCACCTTGAACTCCATGGGACAGAGTGAATGAAATTACGAGTTTCTCTGGCATATTATGTCTCCCCCGAGTCATAAAGACTTGGTATGAATCCTCTGTCTCTGGGAACGTGCCACCCCTCCTTCTCCCACCGCAGTCACCATGGAGGAACCACAAGGACATACTCACATGCGGACCGAACTTCACAAGGGAGATGTTATTTCTGGGGGTTATCTGCCAGGTATTCTTCATGAGGAAGCCAATAGCACTGGTATGCCTATCTGGAGTTGGCACATACTTTTTGAATGTGCACCTGGTGAGATGAACGGGTCCATCATAAATCTGAAAGCCTCTAATTGGGAAGGTCCTGTTGAAATACAAGGTTTTGTTTAATGCACATGGGCCCGTTCCCTGAATAGCACTTCACTTCCATTACCTGTTTCATGCATACTGTTGAACACTCTGTATCCACAAAACACAATTCTAGAATACAGCAGTAACCAAGGCAAGATGCCTAATCACCTGAAACATACACTGCAGAGGGAAGGGCAAATAAGTAGGAAAACGACAGATAAGTGCTGTGGGGACAGTTAAAACACAGTAACACATTAGGCAGGGGAGGAGAGACCCTATTTTGGAGAGAATGGAGGGCTCTCTGAAGAGGTGACTTTTCCTTCCTTGAATCAACCAGTTGAGACCTTTCAGTTACCCATTGAGATTTGGTAACTGATACAACTTTAGTTTTGATTCCAAAACCTCTAACATGAGAACAAAGGATGAATCTGTGCTTAAACAGAGAGAAGCTCCTTTCAAGCCACAAAAAGATAGTAATAAGGCAAAATGATACAGTCAAAAGCACAAAAGTGTAATTCCTGAAGGCTTACTATGGCTATCTAGATTTAGAGATTAGTTGTATCCATTTTCCTCCTTTCTGTTCAAACACAAACTCTTTAGTCATACATTATTAACCAGAATTAATGTATAAAATTCATAAAATTCTGTATCCCTTAGGTTTCTCCCCTATTAATTATCTGATGGCATTGCAGATGATTCCTATAGCAACTAATTAGTTTGCAAATTATCAGTGTTTTACTAGAAAAAAATGCTAGAAAAAAAATATCAAATTGCCTGGCTAAAAAAAAAACTATGCATCATCATGTACTTCTAAGGATCTATCCCAAAACAGTTCTCTTTCACAGAAAAGGTTGTACAGACACAATCAAATAAAACTGGATCGATGCACCAATTGGAATCTGTTTTTGGAAAACCCTCCTTAGCAAGGAAGCAATAAGCGTTTTGAAATAAAATTGGAGGCCAATGCAAAATAAAAAGAATGGAATTGAACTGGCTGCCATCACATTGCAGCCCATACCCCAACCAATACAGTTATTTCTTCTTTAATCTGCACTTTAGAAGAGGCAGCTACAGCCTAAATGTGAAAAGCACAAAACTGAAGCCAAAGTAAGAGGGTTTAAATCCCACCTCAGCTACTTTTATTAAGTTATTCATTAGGCAGATGATGGCAATACCCACCCCACTGGGCTCTGTGAGGATTAAGTGAGTAATAAAGTATTTAGAACAGAGGCGGATACATCATAAGCATTTAATAAATGTTAGCTATTAAAATTCCATGAAGTTCCTTTCCAACTAGCTTCCATGGTCTTACTCACAGAAGTTCTACAGAGTGTAGCATTTAATGACATTCAATATCTCCCCAATGACAAGCATAAGGGACAGGGGCCAAGCATAGGTCACCCTCTGCCAGAAGCAAGTACAGCCCTTCCACCAGTCCCCAGGCCCCCAAAGCTAACAGTCTCCTTGCCCCACCCCCCGACCCATCCTTGCCCAATGTCCCACTGATGCTTCCTGAGTTCTAACATGAGCTCTGAGACACGGCCTTCAGAGCACTGGTTTTTCTCCACTCGGTTTTCTCACCAGCAAAATGCGGACAACTATAAACCGTGTCTCAGAACTGAGGATGGATTAATTAGTTAATAGTTCCCTAAAAGCTCTGACAAATCTTTCTAGTGCTGTGCTATTTTAATGACTCTTGATTATTTTGACAGAAAACATGCCAAAAGTCTACGCCCGTGTCCCCTTCGACATCTGAAACACTGTTAATTTAGAGCCGTGGTTAGGCGTTGCGTCAGCTTTGGCATCTATCACCCCTTATTTTCTAGGACTCTTTTCAATAGGTAATTTCCTTCTTCCAGTGGCTATTTCTGAAAACCAACATCACAAATTGAGGGTAAGCTGACCTAATGTCATAGTTTATGGTGTGGCAACTTTCCGTGGCTCAAGAAATAAATAAATAAATAAATAAAATCATCAGCTTATATAAGGTTTTAAGTAAAGAATGAAAAAAAAGAAAAAAAGAAACAGGTTCGTTTGTTACAAAATTATTAATAAAATCTATAAAGTGTTTAATAGTTAGTGCTCCAGAATTCCAAAGAATAGAAATAGTAACAGCAATAATAACAGTTATAATAATAAGAAGGTGGGATAAGTGTCACAGTGGGAGTGAGTCATCCAGAATTATCACAGAAACTTCCATAGGATTAGGTTTGCATTTATTGTTTAAATTCAACACTCCCCTGGTAAAGCAATGCTTACCTATTCCTGGGTAATGTCCGAAGCTTCTGGTCTATTCCACCCGTGCCTACATACTTGTTCTGACCACCCAGAAAGCCGTGATTCCTGCTCTCCCCAACAAAGAGAGATTCAGATACCTCCTGGCTAGAACCTTCGTCACTTGGGAAACTTCCATCACTGTTAAAATAAGAATAATCACTAACCACACAGCTCTAGGAAATTTATTTCAACCCTCCAATGAAGGCAAGCTATAACTCAAATAGCTAAAAATTCTCCAAGCAGGCACAGCTTTTACGAACACATATTATTGAGTCATCAGAAAGTGCTTCTAAACTGTGAAAATATTGCCTTTTCTAAATTAACACATATTAATTGTATTGTAAATGAGTGGTCTGCAAATTGATTTAAACAAATGAAATTTAATTTAGCAGCAACAATTATTTTAGTCTCAAGCAGCAGTATTGCAAGTGAGAACAGCAAACTCGTCCTGAATGCAACAGTTAGGTGGCAAGCATGTTTAAGATGGCAATAAGAATAACTTATCTGGAGAATACTATATAACACAAAAAATTAAGTTCTTAAAGACCACTAAGCAACATGACCAACTTCTAAGAAAGGAAATATTTAATGTGCTCCCAACCTTTACTTCCTTCCTCTCTACTCCCATACTTTTTAAGATCTTCAATGCAATGCTCAAGTGTTGTCTTCTAAGCAAAAAAACAGGATGGGTCTACCCTTCTGTGGAATTCCAGCTCTATTAACCTACTACTTTGGTACGAATTCAATGATCACTAAAAATGTACTTCTGGCCCTCTAGTGGTGCCAGGAAGCAGATGCTTTTTTTTTAATGCTAATAAATGGTCTAACATTCCAGTGTGTTAGCCAAAAAAAAAATTTTTTTTTTTTAAATTAAGAGTCACTTTACCTACCTGCAGCTTTAAAATCAGAGAAGCATAAAAATACAAACCTGGCAAAGGTGAGTCCTATTCCATTATCTGCAAATCTGTGAGGAAAAAAAGATGGGGAACATTTTACTTTGCCACATCATGTAAGAGGAGGTATTCTCTCAATATTTAACTGTCACAAAATCCAGGTGGTTCCAATGCTTACTCTCCAAGCCCACAAAAATAAGTTTCACTTTCCAGTAACTAAAGGCACAGACTGCACAGTGAAGGCACCGGGTTCAAATCTCAGCTTTGCCAATTACCAGCTGTGCACCTTTGGGCACATTACTCAGCCTGACTCTCTCTCAGTTTTGTTACCTACAAGTTAAAGTAACAATCTAAACTTTCTCAAGGGATACTTCAGAGCATTACACACACTGATTAATTTCAACAATTCAGAAAAATACCTGGCACATAGTAAGCAGTATGGAAGTATTAGCTGGAACTCTTACTTCTATAATTAGTTTTAAAAACAATCATGGTAGTCTTTTCAAAACTTTTCAACATTAATACCCAAGCTATTTCTACTAACTTAATATCAATTTCTTGCATGATAAATGGCAGAGATGATGATAAAATGCCAAGAAGCTAACGCCAATACCAGCCCCACAAAAGTTTTTCTAGACTCTTGGATACCATATCTTAGCTCCATACACATCAGACTCGTAAAATTACACAAACGGAAAAAAGTGAGGTGCTTCCTTCCTGGAGTCATGTTAAGACATAAGTCAACACACTTAGTTAGGTGGAGCTGACAGCTTTTGTTTTGAATGGCAGTAAAAGAACATCAAAAAAACTTTGAGTTTCCAAGAGAAGTGAAAAAACAAAAATCCAGGTAGTTACAAAATCTTTATTGAGTTCTCTGACATAGACCCTGCTTGTTATATAAAGTTAAATTCCCAGTTTCTGTTCCATCTCATCAAAAACCTCTCATGTCACCAGACAAGTTGAGTTCCAATAAAAGCAGTCAAAGGAGACAATTCCAAACATTTGCAGTCTGTCACCGCTAGCACACTTCCGCAGAGCTTGTCCTGTCTATTAGTAATAATAGTGTCATTTCAGAGACCACCAATGTACTTTCAGTCGACTGGGCTTTTCAAAACAGGGGTAAGAACATAAATATATCAGTGTCATCAGATAGTAACTTTGTATGGAATACCCACGCTGAATTCCAAACGAGGATGTCTCCCCCTCTGACCCACGCTCCATGGTCATTATTTTTAAAAGCAATGAGCCTGTCAATTACAGCAGTAACACGTGACTTTTCAGGATCACCATCCTCATGAGGCCGAAACCTTGGTGTTGAAAAAAAAGACTTTTAAA
>VMDR010008395.1:0-36790 GCA_007922815.1 Macrotus californicus | reverse complement strand
GGAGCTCTGTCAGACATACCCACACAGTCTATACTCTCATTCATTCCCACGATCAACTGCAACCTCATGATAATCAATATGTAGACCAGGGGTCACCCAACTACAGCCCTTGGTCAAATCCAGGCCACTGTCGTTCTTATAAAGTCAGTATGGAACAGAGCCACCTTTACTAGCTCACATATTATCCATAACTGCCTCTATGCAACAGTGGCAGAGTTGAGTTGCAAAGAGACCTCAAAGCCTAGGATATTTACTATCTGACCCTTCACAGAAAATGTTTGGCAGCCCTTGATGAAGATTTTGTCCCAGGTTACTTGTATTTGTCTCTGATCTCTGAATTTCTGTGAGCGACCACTTCTCCCATTATATCTCACCCTCGTGCCATATTCGAAATTAATGGAAACATGATCCACAGGTGGGGTTCAGCCCCGAAGGAACCTTCTTTCACCACATCCGGGGACCAAGTGAGGTCAGTCTTGCCTCCTGCTCTCTAAATCTCTCCCCTGGCTCCGACCCCGGCGCCCCTGCAGCCTTTCCCATGGCACCACCCACCCTCCCTTGGACTGCTGCAAAAGCCTCCTGCTTTCCTTTCCCTCCTGACTCACCTTCCACTCGTTCACCCTCACCTTGCTGTCAGCTCTTTCTCTAACATAAACACCTCAAATTCTATTTCTCACTTGGTGTCCTCTAAGATGTAGCCCCTAACTCTTCAGCTACATCTATAATTGTCTCCCCCTTCACATCCAGCACTCTAGCAGCCGGCAACCTGTGCTAGGATTTCCAAGATGGAAGATGCAGTCCCCACCATCTAGTGGGGGGGGGGGTGGAACCACATAACTAAATAAATGAAGTTTACATTTTAGATGTTGCACTAGAACCTAAGTCAACCACTTTTTCTTGAGTACCCCTTGAACATCAGACAGAACTAATCACTTGTTCTTTCCTGTCCCCATTGCACCTTGATCTTACTACCTCTGTTATGAAGCCTAACACAATGAGCCCTGATTATTTGTTACATTCTGCCCCCTCTACTGAGCTGTAAAATCCCTGAGGGTTAGAGCTACTTTAAGCAAACTTGAAGCTCCACCACCTTACCCATTTGGTAGCACACAGTAGGCACTCAATAAATGCTTGCTAAGACACTAAATGCTTTGTAAACTGCAAAGTACTACACAAAATATCAGTTGAAGAGAGATGAATCTGTGCTACCTAATGTTTTCTACCCACTTCCTTGCCTCCAAACATAAACTGGAGATGGTAAAAGCCCTTAGCTTACAATTTGATGAAGTCCTTTCACACTTGAGTCCTTGAAGTCCTTTCCAAGTGTTGTCTTAGTAATGGGCCTAGTTCCTCCCCGCAGCTGGACACAGACCTTTCCAAGTACTGCTGACCAGGGCGACAGGAATGAGATAGGGATGAGAAGGTAATCGGGAAAAATGGTGATGCTTCATGGACACAGCAATTCACAAGCATCATCAGAGCTTATCCAGTCCAACGTATTTATTGAAAGCATATCACATGGTGGTCACTTTGTGGTACTCCTAGCAAGTTTTTCGTGGTAAAAGAAAAGGAGTAAAAGAAGGATTTTAACATGAATAGGGGTAACTTGATCTTGTTTGTGTGTTGGGAAAAGCTAAGGTTACAGAAGAGGTGACCAGCTGTTCCCCATCTCCAATAAAGAGAAATCAAAAGGATATGGGGTTAAGTTGTGCCATAAGGCACTGAAATTAGGTAGAAGAAATAATTCTCTGACATCAAAGGGTGTTAAACCCTATTTGTGATTTACAATTTTATTTTCAGGAGGTCCTTAGTAGTTCGAGAGCATCTGGGCAGTTCTATTTGAAGAAGGGAGATGCGACTGATAAATTCTCAAGCTACCACTTCGACGACCACTGATTTTTTTTTAAGTGGGCCCATATATTAGTGATTCAGTGATTCAATATTTACAACTACTGTATTACCATAGTTTGGGGAAAACTATTAAAATCCAGTACGGGAGAGGGTTGGCAAGGTATGAAGAATAGAATGAGTGACTACTGAATTAGCATGAATTAAAAGGCTAAGGTTCCTGGTGGGAAGAATATAACTTCGGAGCCCTGTGGACCTAGGTTTCCAATCTCCTCTCACCATGTATGGCCTACTTGATCTTGTGAAAAATGTACAGAGTGCACCATAAAAAAGAAACACAAGTGGGCGCGTACTTATAGGTACATGCAAACAAAAGTGTTATAAGGCAGAAACAGTAGTTGTCTTAGAATGGTGACACCATTAGTGATTTCTATTTCCTTCATTTTTTCAAATTCCACAATAAGTATCTATTACTTTTATAGATAGGGGAAGGGAGAAATTGTTCCCCTCCTCCCCTAAAAAAAGTCTTTCTTGTTTTGGAGGGCAATATAATCCTTCCTGCTATTCTTTATTGCATTATCAACTAACTTCTCTGTTAATCAAAACACCTGTTGTCAGTTATTTCCTTATTGGGCATTGAAGACTTCCATGACACATATCATATCTCCCATTGTCTCTATTTCATCATAAAGGCATGTAAAGTTGCTCTTTAACAGCTTGTTATTCTTAGATCCTACCCAATTTTCTTACATGTGGGGAAATCACACCGCTGAGATATAAGGAAAACCCCAGCCAACTCTAATAGTTCTACATTTTGGATGGGAATAAGGGAAGGGTGGGAATTTTGTAGTATATTTTCAATAAATTTTCAATAACTTCCAAATGTTTATGCTTTCCAGATTTATTCATACCTGTGGGACAAATCAGCCATAATACAGGATACAATATATACTTTTTTCAACCATAGGCTAGTTCTTTTACTGGACTAAATTATGGGACTTTTTTCCATAATTTTCATCCCTTTGAGGCCTGACTGATTCATGACACAGTATCTCTTCTGTTATCATTCAGTTTGTTAGACCAGCTCAGCTCATAGACTGAAATCCATTAAAAGGACACAAGGAAAATATAACATTTCAAGTAAAATTTAATCCCATAGAAAATTTTAAAAAGTACCTCTTTAAATAATTCCTTTACATCAGTAAATATTCTTGGCTATGAACTACATATTAAAAATAAATTCAGGAGACATTTTATTTAGTTATTTTAGGTACTAAAATTTAAATATGTGTAGAATGTTAAAACAATAACAAGCAATACTTTGGAGCTCATGCGGCCTCTCCCTCTTATTTCATAAACAGGAAAGGGAGGCCTGAGGAGTGATGAGGTTGCCCAAGGGACTGCTGCTGATCAGTGACAGAACCACGATGCGACCCCAACCCACATCTTCTGAGTTCTGGTACAGATGCTCTCCCATCATGCAATGCTGCCCCTCTCTGAAATGATGTTGTAAATAACAGCCTGCAAGGGACCATCAGTACTTCCCACTTCCAAATACTTTTCTTGGGCAGGGAGGAAGTTGCCTCTTTTTTATAAACCCAATGCTATAAGTCTTCCTTCCTTTTTTCCTTCTTTCCTCTTGGAAAAACCCAGCTCTCTGCACTCGGTTGAGAGAAGTTTGGTTTTATCTTGACATGAGGGAGAGAGACCAGTGTGTTTAACGCACATAAGCACAGGAGGGAAGGGAAAGAGACTGGGAGCAGAACACCATAATGCAGGAACACCGGAGTCCAGCACTGGGGAACTCTATAAGCACACCAGAGTTCTGAGAGAGAATACAATGCCCACCTAGGAAAACTGTCCAGTTTTCCAGTTTTTCTATTGTCACCTTCAAACCAACCACTTACATTTTCAGAGTCTATGCTTTTCACAAGCTTCAGTATCATTCAGGGGTGTCCAACCTTTTGGGCCACGCTGGAAGAAGGAGAGTTGTCTTGGGCCACACATTAAATACACTGTGACACAGAAGCACAAAGAAATCTCATGATGTTTTAAGTAAATTTACGATTTTGTGTGGGGCAACATTCATAGCCATCCTGGGCCACATGTGGCCTGTGCGCTGTGGGTTGGACACCCCTGGTTCAAGTTCCAGATGGAATTGTCTGCAACTTTTAAGATGTCCTCTACTCTCCTTTGAGTAAAAAGAACAAGTTGGGTGCTGTGCACTGTTACCAGCTTGCTTTCCTAGGTCTAAGTGATGATGTCTTTCATTAGCCCTTGAAAATAACACATTTCTCTTGGGTGTGTGTTAAACTTGCCATACATCCCACTACTTTTTTTGTTAAACCAAAGAAAACATTACATTCTACTTTCTACTTTCTATTTTATAGTAGTTCATGAGGACTCAGTAACTTTACCCAGAAAAATGAAAATGCAAGACATGTAGGGTTTCCTCCAAATAAAAAGCATTCTGTGGCCAAAAATGTTTGGGAAGAAGATGGGAGAAACCACAGACACAAGAATTCAGTTGGTCAATATTTTAGTGACTGTGGCTTTAATACTTATCTCTATTCCCTCCTTTTAACAAAACAATAGAAATCCATGAACTCCTCAAATACCATCTGAATAAATAAACTGGGCAGAGATTCTGCATTTGGGCTTCTTTATGGCATTCATGTTGGGTCTACTAAACATGAAAAACTGTACAGTAAGAATATAGAAGAAAATCAGGAAGCCCAACCCATAGAAAGAAGTCACATTGTGTACCACCCGCATGACAGATTTTAGACTACTTGAGGCTATAAACTCTAAAAGGACCAGAGCTTCCATAGGAGCCCTCTTTCTCATGTTTATTGTATTTTAGACACCAGCAGCAAAAGCAGGAGACGCAGTATAATAGCAGGTAGTCCTGACACATAATTGAAGTTTCCAAACCACTATTTTCTTTTGTTCTTCAAAACTGAAATTATGGGGTAGGGTTGGAGTGGTAGAGCGGGTATAAGGAGAATAAGTGGTCATGGAAAAAATATTAAAAAATAAACTATTAAATATAAAAAAGTATGTAAATGTAAAAATAAATAAGTTATTAAAAATTAAAATCAATTTGATGGAGTTGAAGACAAATCTGTCTTAATCTGATTTTTGCTGTCTAATAAATTAAGTTCCACATGAGCAAACTTAACTTTGAGAGGTGCTGTATACTACATTCATTTCTGTCGTAATGCACAGTAGCATATTAAGTAGTTGGGGGAAAGACAACCAAATCCAACAAATGTACTTATTTTTGCACAGAAATACTTTCTTTCACATTGCAGTTGGCCTCTTGAATAATTTCCCCTTAATTGCAATTTATGAAGTGCTAAATTGGACGAGTACCTAAGTCTCTTGTAAATCTTGTATCTTAGCATCCTTTCCAGCTTTTCCAGTTTAACAAAGTCAGCTAAAAGAAAACATAAAAAAGAAATCAAACAAAACAAGCCAAACAAATATAGGACAAGGCTGATTTCGTTCAAGTCTGGCTAACAGAATAACAATGATGATGATGATGATGATGATGATGACGGTGATGATAATTTTACCAAATCAAGAGAAAGATCCACCATTACAACAGAATCCAAGTAAATGACGGAATAGTTGAACTTGGACCTGAATTCTGATCATAAACTATCTACTTGTGACACACTGGACAAAGTGCTTGAACTTCAGTTAGAGACATGCCAAGTCCTGCCCAGAAGGGCACTAATTAGGGTTAATGAGACAACATAAAAAAGCACCAACTATTGTGCCTGGTCTGGCCATACCACAGGCATGTGATACATTTGGTCACTTTCTCGCCCTCCCCAATTTTCCGTAGGACAGAAGGCTAAGAGGACAGGGAGGGTGAGAGAGCGGAACAGAAATCAGAGCAAGGTCTCCTTGATTCTGCTTTTCAAGATAATAAGTGAATATGCTTAGCTTATAGCCCTAACACAGAAAGAAGAAACAAAGAAGAGCACCAGGGGAACCAACAGAAGCAATTCAAGGTCATAGTCATGAGCCATGGAAGGTAACTCAATGAGCCAACTGAAGTTCTGTGCAAGAAATCACAGAAGGGGAAAAAAGTTTCCCGAGGTTAGCACTGAGGGTATGTGAATGCAACAGGAGCATCAGATGGCAGGCCTGAAAGAAAGCTCCATTTGCACCCTAGAAAATAGTTTTCAGAGTTCGAGTTAACAGCTGTCACTCTCCAAGGAGAACGCAATGGGATCGAACTCCCTAACGGTTTCAGGCTCACGCTTCCGTATTCACATGGATGTGCTAATCACACATTTTCCCAACACTCACTGAAGTGTGTGCAATGAGGGTGTCTACTCAAGAGCCCACAGCTGTGGAAACAGCATGAGACAGAAGACACGCCAGGGGTGGTATGTTCACAGCACGGCCGGGTACCCAGGACACAGCAGGCCCCTTCTCAGAGGCTCAGATGTTTCGCCCTCACAGTTTTCAGGCCATCGCCTCAAACGTCTGCTAGAAAGAGTGTGATGCCATCCTGGCCACGGAAAATGTCCCATTTTCTCTCTAAGGCAGAGAGAGACATTTTGTCTTCCCACGTCCTGGATCAAATACCCTAAGTTATCCTGAAAAGTAAAATGACCATTAAGTATTGATGACTTCAACTCAAGATGCGAGGCGCGGTGTTGATAGACTAGTGGATGAGACGTTGCTAATGCTTTTGCCTCCATTATGAAACAGGTAATATTATGAGCCAGGTATTGTACTATGCACCTTTCATTTGAAAGAACATGTCCATGAAGTAGATGCCCCTGCTTCATACAGGAGAAAATGCAGGGTCCCAGCCAATTCTTTGGTCAAGGCCACACAGCTATTAAGTGGTGGAGGCAAGGTTCAAAGCTAGGGAGCGTCTCCCTTCAAAATCTGTTCCCTGCATTGCTATAGCTTCTCACTTCATTCACACCAGAAATTTAGATATTGTTAAACTCTAAACAATAATATTGAATTACTAATAGCTCTCTGTTATTCATAATAAAGAAATGAAAAATAAACACATTATTAAGAGACAATAAACATTATTCCAAATTTTGACGTTTGACAAAGACCTTTTTTATAAAATCAGGTTCCAGTTCTAATTAAATCTGACACAGTATGTGGTCTTCCACAGAGGAGCTGCATGCAAGCTGAGAGCGGGAAAGGACCTGGCTGGTGACCTTGCCCGCACCATACCCTGGAGAACGGGAAGGTGCAGGGAGCCACCCATGGCGAACCAGCCCACGTACCAGGTACTACGGGTAGGCTGTGATGCTGAGACCAGAACGCAGAGGCCTCAACTCCAGATCCAGGGTCTGGTCAATTTAAGGTTTCCATCTGCAGTGGTTTCTGATACACGTGCAGACTTGGCAGAACTAATGCTCTGCCCATAGCTGGGGCAAGAGGGTAGGAAATTACGAAGGGGAGCACATTCCCACTGCTTTGTCATACTTGAGGAAATGAAAGGATTTAAGCATATCTGGCTTGAATAAATATTTTCTCTATAAAAGTTAATCTACAATTACACTTAATGTGAAATATTATATAGAAAAACATCCCATGTGTTTTTGTTGCTGGAGGATACTTTATAGTTTGTGTTTTATTACTGGCTCCCCTGTGGAAGTCTGAAAAATTCCCTCTGGGGCGTTTATTCTGGATAATGGCTGGCTGTGGCCATAAGCATTTCCAGTCATGTAGGACACAGGCTCGCATGTTGTCCAAGGGAATGCGATGCTTGCTTTTCAACTCCACAAACACAGAGCTTCCATGGGGTGGCTCCTTTGGCCTTCACAAGAGAACACCAATTACAACCGCAATGAAGTCACTTCCCTGATCATCCACAGCATGGTGGGGGAGCTCTTCGTGAACCCAAACAGAACCACAAAAGCTCTACACTTCTTCCTGCAGTTCCAATACGGTGAACGATGTTTCTCAGACTATCAACGTTTGTCAAACAAGGGTTAAGCTTGACTGTTTTTCACGTTTCATTGTTTATCTTGAACATGCAGGTGACTTTTCCATTCTCTAATTGTAGTTAGGTTAGTTTACATATAAATGCCTCTCTCTGCGATTGGAGGGCCTCGCAGTGGGCCGGGTTTTCTCTGTGGCTGTGCTCACCCCCACTGTGTGCTTCTACAGGCACACACACACACACACACATACACACACACTCCCCAGTTGGAGAAGGGTGGGGACAGGATGTTAAAGAGACTGGGTCTCTACTGATAATCAAAACAAAGAGACAAGGGGTTGAAGTTGAAGTGTACACATCCATGTCCCGAGGGCCATCCTTACCCACTGCTCCCCACAGAGCTGCCCAGCATTCCTGCCTTGTAGCTGGGAATTTCCTCCAGACCCTTGGCATTCCAGCCTTCTCATGAGAAGGACTCCTTGGAACAAATAAAATAACTCCTGTGTCCTCTCAGGCCAAACACAGTCAGCAGAATAACCGCTTCCCTCAGACACCCACATCCTGATCCCTGGGACCTGTAAGTACGGCCTCGTAGGGCAGAAAAGGAACTCTGCAGGTACCATTAAGTTAAGGATCCTGAGGTGGAGCGATTAGCTGGGGCTAATGGCACTACAAAGGTCCTCAGAGGGCGATTTTACTACAGAAGAGAAGGCGACATGATGAAAGAGGCAGAGATGAAATTATGCACTTTGATGACAGAAGAAGGGGCCAGAAGCAAACGGTTTATTATTTAAAGAAATACTCCAGAATTCAGCATCCACCAGAAACTGGAAAAGGCAAGGGAACAGATTCTCCCCTGGACCCACGCTCCAGTCATCCACCCTAGGTTGCCATAGGACACAACATTCCCACCAAAAGGGAAATGAGTAACAGCCATGTGCTTCTCTTCTCTGCTCCCAGGAAATAACCTGAGGACTAGACAGCAGCCTGTATATAACATGGAACCATCACACGCCAATGCCAATTTTCAGTCTGGCGAAAAACCTTTATTTTTGAAAGCAGTTACTACAGAAGACGTGCTCAGCTCGTAGGGGAGTTATAACTCATCAAGCAGACAACGCAGCTTTTAGAACTGAGCTGTGACTTTTTGCCCGCCCCCCTCAGCCCCTCATTCACAATTCCACACTGGGAAATCTGAGCTCCACCCAAGGTCTCAGTTCAGCCTCCCTCTCTACCTGTTCCCTCTTCTCTGACTGACCTCATCCCCATGTCACAGTTTACAGCTCAAAGCCAGTCATGGAACCCTGGTAAATCTACCCCCAGGGTAGATAGTTCTCCCGAATGCTAGGTATTTACTCCCCGTTACCTCCTGGAAATGCCTGAATACTGCCCTCAAAGTTCTCTCAAATGCAACATGACCATCAGTTGCTGTTTCTGCATAGCAAACTAAGCAGCTTAAAATGCAGTGCCCATGTGTTAGCTCACACTGTGTAGAACAGAAGTCCAAGTCCAGCATGGCTGGGTTCCTTGGCTGGGGCCTTCTAAGGCTACAATCAAGGTATCAGCCAGGCTGGGTTTTCATCTGGAGTCTGGGGCCCTCTTCCAAACTCATGTGGCTGTGGCAAATTTCGTTCCTTGCAGTTGTAGGAACAGTCCCTGTTTCCACACTGGCTGTATTTGGGGATCACTCCCAGCTCCTAGAGGCCATCAACATGCTTTTCCATGTAGTCCCCTGAACCTTCAAACCAGCGACAGCCCATCAAATCCTGCTCATATTTTAAATCTGACTCCTTCATCTCAGACTTAAAGGGCTCACTCACGTAAGTCAGGCCCGCTCACGTAATCTCCCTTTCTTAAAGTCAACTATGCCACAAAACAAAACCGAACCATGAAAGTACATGCAGCTTATTTCCAGTCTTAGAGAGTACGCAGGGGGTGTCCAACAGAGGATGGGGAATCCTGGGGCCCTCTGGGGATGCTGCCCAGCACAAAGGCTACACTCAAACTCACCCCCCTGTTGTTCAGTACCCCCAACAATGGCAATCGCCACAGTTTCTGTGGAAATTGGTGAAGTTCTCCAGCTATGCAGACCCTCAAATTGGAGTTAGAAGCAAAAATGAACGAAATTCAGCTAGATGCTATTTGAAAGTAATACAGAAAAGCCAAACATAAAAAGATGGAAAGTGATGTGCCAGGCAGATGCTAACTCATTATAGCCAAATTAATAGAAGGCTGTAAGGCCAAAAGAAAGCACTGCCAAAAATAAAGTCATCTAATTAGTAAGTGGGGAAATATAAAACTGGAACAAGGAGATGAGCCATTTCACACTTGCAAGGTTGGTAAAATTAAAACACCTCAGAAAACACACGTCTTGGCAAGGACGTAGATCTGGGGAAACTTATAAACTGCTGGCAATTCACTTAAGAATATAATTTTACATTGTTTAGTGAAGTTTAAAATGCACATTGCCCACCACCAAGCATTATACCCTAGAAAAATATTTGCACATGTGCACAAGGAGACATTGACTGTTTTCTCAGCCTCGTTTTGTGTAATACTAAAAATCTGACAACAAGCCAAATGTCTATTGACAGGAGAATAATAAAATAAGTTGTTGCAATATTCATACAATGGAACCTTATGTAGCAGTGAGAATGAATACACTATAGCCACATGAATTAACGTGGATTAAACTCAAACAAACTTGAACAAAATAAGCCATGCTGTAGTTCAGTTCCATTTACTCTGTATTCAGATACATGCATGGGAAAGCAACATGAGTCACAGACGGGGAGAAACTGAAGGAAAGCCAGGGAGGGAAAAAACACAATTAACAGGAGTAGTTAGTTACCTCTGAGACTCAGAAAAAGAGGGCGCAATCTTATGTCCAGAGGGGTTTGTAACTAGCATTGGTAAGGTTTGGTTTCCTGGCTGGGGAGTTAAAGAAGTATCTATTTTATTGTGGCTGTTACACATTATATGCATTTTTGGTATGTACAGACAAAAGTCAAAATAGATACATGCAAAGCAATAAGTGAGTGCCAAGTGTGTATTGCTAATAAGATATGCCAGAAGAATGAGAAAGAAGTCTATTCCGTCTGGCACAGGCAGAAAGGGCCTCCCAGAAAAGAGGAATCACACAGGAACAGCGGTTCGGAAGTATGCGAGTACACAGCATGTGCAGGTTACAAAAGTATATTGGAGTCACTGGTCAGAGAGTCGGTCTGAGAGAAGAGCAGAGCACAAAGCTGAGACCAGTAACAGAAATCTTGTTACCTCGGTGGAACGCAGACACCACCATGTAGGACACGGGGAACTCCTGAGGACTTGGTCAGGAAGCTCTTGCTCCAAACAGCCCTTCAGTGAGGCTCTTGGGTGGCAGCCTCAATGGAGGCTGAAGAGGCAAAAGGGACTAGCCACCGCCACTGAGAAAGAAGGGGAAAATTCCCTGAGGTGGCCACTCAGAGATGGAAGAGAGCACCACAAGGGGATTCAGGGCCCATGGCTCCCACAGTGAGACACCACGGCACACCCGCTGGGGTGGCTGTAATGAAGTCATTAAACATAGCATGCCACATAACAACAAGCGCTGGCCTAAATGTGGAGAAGTACACCGCTGGTGAGAATGTAAAATGGTGCAGCCACTGCAGAAAACAGTCTGATCGTTCCTCAGGAAGCTAAGCATACAGTTCTCATTGACCCAGCAACTCTACTGCTAGATATCCGCCCGAGAGAAACGGAAACGTGTCTACACAAAAGCTTGGATGTGGATGTTGGTAACAGCATCATTCATCACAGCCAAAAGGTAGAGACAACCCAGACATCCATCATCTGATGAGCAGATAAACAAAATGGGGTGTACCTGTACCCCAATAGAATATTATTCTGCCAGACAGAGGAATGAAGTATAATGATATGTGACAACATGGGTAAACCTTGAAAACATTATACTAAGTGATAAAAGCCAGCCACAAAAGACTACATGCTCTATGGCTCAATTTACATGAAATGACTAAAATAGGCAACTCCCCCCACCCTGGCTGGTTAGCTCAGTTGCTTAGCACATCCTCTTGATATGCCAAGGTTGCAGGTTTGATCCCCAGCCAGGGCACATGCAAGAATCAACCAGCGCATGCATAAATAAGCGGAACAACAAATCGACGTTTCTCTCTCTCCCTCTCCCTCCCTGCCCTCTCTCTACCCCGCTCTCTCTCTAAAACTCAATAAATTAAAAAATAAATAAATGAAACAGGCAAACCCATAGAGACAAAAAGTAGATTAGTGTCTGCTTAGGGCTGGGAGCTGGGGCTGGGCAAGTGCACATTCTGAGGGAATAAAAATGTTTTAAAATGGACTCTGATGACAGTTGCACATATCTGTAAATATACTAAAAACCACTGAATGGCACATCTAAATGGCTGAATCGTTTGGAATATGAATTGTATCTCAATAAAGTTTTCATTAAAAAAAAAAATTTAAATGCCCATGGTTTGGGTCAGTCAGAGCTGGGGTTTCCACTCCCAGTTCCAGCCCAAGGTCTAGTCCTGGGACAGCGTTTAACGTGCCTCCATCAGGCTGTGATGAGGATTTAATAAGAGCAGGTATATAAAGTTCTTAGCTGAAGCCCATAGCCTAGTTTGCAGAAGGCTGAATGGATGAAATAAACACGTGAGCCTTAAAAGAGACAAGAACATGAAACTGCTAATGGAGAATGGTGACAAGGAATGAGAAAGGGGACAGAAGGGTCTGGGCTTGCAAGGAGTGACTGTCATCGACGACATCTCCATACAACAGCTGAAATTCAGTATGGCCGAATGCTCTTGCCTGGGATTAATATAGCTGTCTGTCTCTCTTCCTACCTGCCTATTGTTTTTTTCCAACTTAAGAGGCCATGTTCACCTCAGCTTCAGAGCTGCAAGGTCAGCTGCTCTCACTACCTGTCCACACAGACCCAGGAAGTCTGCAGCACCTAGAAAAACCTATGTGGCCTAGGTTGGGGAAAGTTCAATCATCCCAAAGCAACAGCTCATCTGTCCCTCCTTCTCCTTTGTGAATCAACTAATAAAAATAGGCAGTCCCTGAAAGAGAGTGAACAGCTGTCCAACCAGCACAGGGCTTTGATGCTGCGGGAGTTTTATTTTGTAAGAAATGAAACAGGAAGACATTTAAATTTAAGCCTGGAGCCGAATCATGAAGTCTTTCCCAGGCGTCGACTTGGAGGCATGGAATCTAAATGCTTAGCTGAGGAAGTCCAGGGTAAAAAGCATTTGTAGACACTGACCTATGAGCTTTGCATACAAGTTTTAATTCAACGAGGCAGAAAAAGGCAAAAGTCCTCTGAAACCCTGAAATACATTGGGTGCCTACACGCAGGCATAGATGTTTTCGCACAGGAACAAGGGCCCAGTCTCTCCCTACCCCCACCGCTGCCATTTGCACCAACTTTGTCTGTTCTTTCATTTGTTCATTCATTAATTCGTTCATCCATTTAGTGCTAAGCAATGCCAAAGCCAGTTACCACAGAAGAAACACTCTCAAACTTCATTTGTCACTAAATAAAACAGCACGTTTCTAAAACGTTACTTCTAACCAACTTAAAAAAATCCATTTAAAACAATTTACTGGTGTTTTAATCTTTCACTGTTATTCTTGGCTAAAAACCCCTGTTTTCCTTTTCCTGATTCACATTCTGTCTCAGGAGGCTGAACCTTTGTACTGGTTTTCTTGAAGGATGTTTTCTAGATTGTTGCTGATTCTTTAGCATTCTCCCTATTTTTTTTGGTAAATATTGATCTTTGTAGCTCATTGGGCAAAAAAAAATAAAATCCATATTTCTCCACACACAACAGAAAGACAGCGAAATGACAGCAAAGTAACAGCAAATAGGCTCTCAGCTTTGTCTGGCCATTGGCTTCCATAACCACAAAAGGGAAAAACAGGTAAGAAAGAACCAAGGGATTCAGAATAAGAGGTCCATAAAAAGAAACTGTCAAAAAATAAATAGTAAATGAAAAACTACTTAAGTATTTATATATCTAGTCATTTAAACTTCTTCTGACCCTGAGTATCTGAGATATTAAAATGTTCCTTAATGACGTTTCTAAATCAATCCTTGCTGCAAATCTAGGAATTACACAAATGCTCAGTTTTGAAACGGGTGCTGATTTCGTCACATGACAAAGGAGTGGTCTCCACCCACCTCTCCTCACATCACTATCCTGCTCCAAAAAATAGCAAAACACACAAACTAAAAAACCAACGACCTAATCAGTTCCAACACTGAAGAAATAAAGCACGGGGAAGCATGCAACATAATTTAGGAGCAGGCTACACATACCACACACGGAGCCCTCATGGAGTCTGCCCACCCAACCCCCCGGTACTTGGATTCAACATTGTTTCCTTTTCCTTGTTAGCCTGGACTTTCAAGCACTATCATTTCATATATTTTAAATCTGGTCTTCTGATTAGGGTTTATCTCTCAAACACCAGGCATACCTACCGAAAGAAAGCCAGTCATACACTCATTATATGATGTCAGTGAGATCACGGGGAAATTTATTTTATATTTTTGGTCCGTTTTCCCTTGGAATTTTCTTCATTAAACACTTCTTTAGAACTATTATATATTCTTTCATTCAATCACTGGAAACTTTGAAGAGAAGAGCCGAGCAGCATACAAGAAGTTCATTTAAGCATGAAAAAGGCGGCATTATGTGTCAGATTTCATAGTTTTCTGACCAAGGGGCAAGTCATTTTTTCTCCCTAAGCCTCGGTTTTGGCTGATGGTGGCAGCGGTGGCAGCACCGGTCCTGGGAGGGTTTTCGAGCAGCACACGAAACGATGCCTGAAAGGGCTCAGCAGAGAGCCCCGGCTCAGTGCTCGGTAGCTGTCGTTACCGCCAGAGCACCTAATCCTTGATCCCATTCTTGACAGTCCCGTCTCCTCCACTCTTCACCTTCATATTTGATTTCAGAGTCTTCTGCATTATGTGTCTGGACCTCCTTCAAATTCGTTCGTTTCTCTTCACTTTCTTAATCCAAGCCGTTGTGATCTGATTTACCACAGATGTATGAATTAATGAGACGAATGAAGAAAAAAGCGGTCTGTCCTTCAGTCTGCCAGTCTCTGGAACCGCCACCAGCAGCTGGAGACACCCTGGAAGTGAAAGCTCACGGGGGACAGAAGCATGCACGAGGCGCTGATAACTAAAGACATCTTTCTCTCCAGAGAAGTTGACTGACCCAACTCCGTTCTACCCAGCTTGTGTGTGACGTGGCACGTTCAACCCAAATGTGGAAACACACTTGAAATTAAAGGAAAAAAACAAAGGAACAAATAAGCAATTCATGTTTTACACATTCAATATCCACATAATTTACAATGTACAACGTCGGTCTGTTCCTTCTTCCACAATTTGTAATTGTCTTGTTTTTTCTTTTTCTTAATCCTGTTAGATCTGCATCCTCATCCTCAGTGCCTACATGAGGCCAGAGCTACGTCCGACCATATCATGCCAGCACCTAGTATAATGTTTAGCACAAGGTAAGAGCTACAGAAATATTTGTCAAATTGACCTCTCTTTTAAACCATTGTCCATACCACCAGGTAGGGTGATCTTTTAAAAAATAAATCTGGCCAAGACCACGTAATGGGGAATAAACAGTCTCTCAGCAAATGGTGCTGAGACAACTGGACAGCATGTGCAAAAGGATGAAACTGGGCCCTTACCTCACACTGCACACAGAAGCTAACTCAAACCAGGGTGAAGACTTCAGTGTAACAGCTAAACTATAAAGCTCTTAGAAGGGAACGTAGGACTAAATCTTCATGACCTTGGATCAGACAGCGGCTTCTTAGTCAAGTCACCAAAAGCATAAATAAGAAAAAAAAAGTTGACAAACAATGCTTCATTAAATTTAGAAGTGTTTCTGCTTCAAACAATGCCATCAAGAAAGCAAGAAGACAACCTACAGAATGGAAGAAAGTATTTTCACATCATGTATCTGATAAAGTCCTTATATCCAGAGGATATAAAGAACTCTAACAACTCTATAATAAGAAGGCAATTCAACTAAAAAATGAGCAAAGAATCTGAACAGAAACTTCTCGAGAAAGATATACAATGATACACACGAAAAGATTGTCAACATCATTAGCCATCAGGGAAACACAAATCAGAACCACTTCATGCCTACTTGGATGCCTATAACAAAAAACAGAGACAATAACAAGTTTTATGATGATATTAGAACGCTCATACATTGTTAGTGGAAATGTAAATAATGTCACCACTTTAGAAAAGCATCTGGCAATGCCTCAAAAGGTTAAACACAGAGTAGCCACATGACCCAACAATCTCACTCATTAAGCACATACTCAAAACTACTTGAAATCATACACCCACACAAAAACTTGTAAGTTAACGATCAAAGAAGGGCTATTTATAATAGTCAAAAGTTGTAAACAACCCAAGTGCCACGCCGAAGGAATGAGTAAACAACACGTGGCAGACCCATGCAGTGGAGCATTATTCGGCAATGTAAAACAGTGAAAGGCCACACCTGAATGACCCCTGAAAATACAAGGTGAAGGAGCCAATCACAAAAGCCCACGTGCTGCATAATTTCCGTTTACATGGATGCCCAGAATAGGCAAATCCAGAGGGACAGAAAGTAGACTAGAGATGGAGGTACAGGGAGTGAACTAATGAGTACAGGGCTTTCTCAGGGGTGGGGCGGTGATGAAAATGTTCTAGAACGGACTACAGTGACAGATGCACTATTTGTGAACAGTATCTGTCAATATACCAACAGCAATTGAGTTGTACACTTCAAATGTGTAAATCATTTGTCTGTAAATCATATCTCAATAAAGTGGTTATTAAAAATGCCTATCTGATCAAATCATTCCTGAGTTAAAAAATTTCAAAGGTTTAATATTGTCTGGAAGATCAAGTCCAAATTCCAACACGTCTTACAGAGCCATGTGATCTGGCCTCAGCTTTCTTCTCCAGTCTCCAAACTGCATTACTTTCCTCAAAACAATATACACACAGAGTAGTTGCTCAATAAACATTAGACCGATGTACTGATTTTATGATAATGTTCAACAGTATTAGCTGTAAATGAAGCTAATTACCCTAAGGAAGGGCCGTGAGAATGAGAAAGAAACAAATAAGATATATAACTTACAAAGGAAAACTTTACCTAATAAATGTCCAGTCAAAGCTTTTTTTTTCTATTTCTAGTGTTCAAATGGAGATCTCATGAGCACTCTGCACTCAGAATTACACACTAACTCACAGACAAAGTCTTTCTGAGTCCTCCAAGGGCTTTTATTTTGCTTCCACAGGTATCAATTCCCTACATGTAAGTAGCCCAGAATACACAGAAAACAGCAGCTAAGCAGGTGCCCCTGAATTGGACAAATAATGAAAGGAGAAAAGGGTTGGCTCCGATACCATAAACATTTTCCTTGCCATTGTTACATCATCAGTGGCCTCAGCATAACTTCAGCCACTGTCGTGAGAAGGGACTCGGCTGTGTCTGAGAAAATAAAGGATTAAGGAAGGTATCACACCATCTATTCATTCATAAACATTTATTGAGCACCCACTATGCGCTGACATCATTTTGAGTGCTCAAGAGGGAGCAGAGGACAAAAGAGACAAAATGCCTGCTTTCATGGAACTTGTATTCTGTTGAGTGGAGACAGATTAGTAACCATTAAAACAACAGTGTAGTAATGTGAGGTAGTGATAAGTGCTGTCAAGCAAAATAAAGCTAAGGAGAGAGGAAGGGGCACTATTTCAGCCGTGTATTCGAGGACAGCCTCCCTGAGAAGATACTATCGTGAGCAGAGACCTGACTCAGGTGAGCGTTTGCCAGGTGGCATCTGGGGTAAGGGTTTTACAGAAAAGGGACAGATCCATCCCATAACCATCCTGAGCTCACAAGGCTCAGAGAGCCCGAGGAACAGAAAGGAGTCCAATGTGGCCGGCACAGTGAGCAAGGGAAAGAGTACCACACTAAGGCCTTTTCATTTTACTCCGAGACGAGAAGCACCAGGTTTTAAGCAGAGGACAGAGCATGTCTTTTAACCACACTCTGTCGGGGCTAATTAAAGCTGAGCAGTTAGGACAGCCACGGAAACCTTCACCTGCCTACTGCATAAGAGAGCCCAGTCTATTTAAGAATTCAATTACCTAAGATCAAAAGCATCTATAGACTGAAGTACAAGCGATTAAATAGTAAATCCATAACTGTACACGCCACACAGTTTTCGCCGGCCAGCTCGCCATGTCCCCAGCACAGACCAGGAGCCCCAGGGAGGGGTGTGGCAGGGAGCATTTTGTCACACCTTCAACTCATTCCACGTATATGCAGATAAATTTCTTTTGGATTTTCGTCTTAAGAAACATGATATGACCTACATTTGAAGTAATCCTGAGGAGACCTTTCAATTTGCTAGAAGAGCCACAAAAAAAAAGTACTAAGGCAGAAACAGGAAAAATTTATGAATCACTGACAACTACTAGATGCAGCATAGAGTTTTCTAGAATCTTGACTGAGAATCTCAGTTCAGGGCAATGAGGTGTTTTTTTATTTTTCCATAGAATGTCTCATGAAAGCTAAAGCCCTCAAAATAACACTGTTTACCATCAGAATTTTTGAAAAGTGGGCTGATACAAATTTGTTCTAAGTCAATACCCTTTCACACATACCTAGATGTGCTTGAACAGTATAATGCATATAAGCTGGTGAAAATTTCTAAGCCAATAAAACATGCCTCTTAGTCCTATCAAAAACAGCACACTTAGTGAAAATGACAAAATTTGTTCAGAGTTGTGAAAATGCCTTTCAAATTGTAAACAGAAGGAGCAACTCCTGCTTTTTACACTTACTTCAAAATTGAAATATGGAATGAACAAACAAAGCTGGGAATTTGGTAAAAGAAAAACAGACATCGTTTTGGGCAAGGAGGGAATTCTGTACAATGATCGCATCTGTATTTGGGGGGATTAAGTTGCTAAGTTTACCTTAAGACATAATATATCAAGTTAATCTTAGGATAATTTTAAGGGAAGATTGTATGGTAAACTCAATACAGTACTAAAATTTTAGTTTCATGAAGATAGTTTTTACTTTTGGTTTTATCAGATGAAATAACTTATCCGTTGTCAGAAAGATATAATTTTAAATACAAAGCATTCCCAGGTTTATTTTGCAAGGAAATATTTTTAAAGCTATCATCTCCTACTCATGCAATTCTTCCCACCCATCATTCACCCCTTCTTTCAGATCCCTTTCTACAGACGATTCAGAACCTACTAATGCAACGCTAGCGATTCAAACAGCTACAGTGAGGGTTCTATGAGTTACCTTGGGCAATATGGAAACCTAAGCTGAGCCAGCTCAGACTGGCACAACGTGTACTACAGACTGAGTGGCTTAAACAACAGAAAGTCCTTTTCTCATAGTTCTGGAGGCTAGAAGTCCAAGATCAGATACTGGCCAATCTGGTTTCAGGTGAGAGCCTCCTTCCTGGCTTGCGGGTGGTGGTCGCCTTCACACTCTGTGCTCTGTGCTCTGGTGTCTTTTTGTTAAAAGGGCACTAATCCTTTGGATCATGCCCCACCTTTATGACCTCATGTTACCTTAGTTACCTCCTACAGGCTATATTTCTGAATACAGTAACATTAGGGGATAGGGCTTCAACATGGGCATTTTAGGAGGGCACAAGTCTGTAACAGTCTCAGATTTCCTTTCACTGTGTCTTTTGCCTTGAGCAAAGCACTAGGGGAGTCACTGAGATCCTTTTCATGAATTATCTAGTCCCTTCGAGTCATAGAGTTTCCGCGAACTCACGGGATGGGTCTTGCTACAGGTAGCATACAGACCCTAGTCTGAACACACTTTGCACTCAGCAAAGAAATCTGGCCTCAAAGTCTTGCTTCTCGGTCACCTTATCAGAGGGACTGAGGTATGGGGAAAACTTTCCTCAGCATTCTCCCTAGCCTGAGTGTGCACCTAGGAAGAGAGGGGTCCTACAAGGCTAGTGCTCCTGGCCCCGGCGTCCCTGAGGCTCCAGCAAAAACCCATGAAGATCATCTCCACACCTTAAGGTGAGGGGCCTCACAGTCCTGTGCAAACTGAGAGGAGTCTAAGAATCTTTTCTGCTGGGGGAACTGCTCCCACAACACTGGCTGACAAACCAAAGTCCAACAGCCGCCAGGAAAATGCCTCTGGCTGAAGCAGAATAAGTTGGTCCAGGACAGCACACCTTGGGAATGGCTACTTTATACATTAAGGAAACTAATACAGAAAAGGAAATGCCTCCTCAAAACCAACTACAAAGCATTCGTATTTCATCCAGCCATAACAAAAGGGTTACAAATTTGTCCTATGAATGAAGATGACAAGGACTTCATCTAGTGTCCTAGATCTCTTCAACTGTGATGCATACATCTTGCCCTTCTAACATCTTGCCCTTCTCAGATCCAGCTGGTTCATGTGACAGCAAGGCACCTGCCTCTCCCCCTGTTTAAAAACATCCATCCCCTTCTCAAGATGCAAAGGAAACTCACCTGCTCTAGAAAACTTCTGATTAGATCAACTCCAAAACCAAAAACTGGCACTTGCAGCTTTGTGAGATTTAATTTTCAATAAAGTCTCATCTTCCCCGTGTGCTGTTTTGTGTGTTTTCTACAGTCATATTATATCTAGGTTTTTCCCACTAGAATGTAAGCTAAGGGAGACTGTCTGTATCCCTGAGTCTTTCTCTTTTTCACCCTGCAGCAGCACAAACTACGGTGACTGATCAAAAGTGAGCATTCCACAAAAGCTAGTTATAAACTAAACAGGAAGGCACTTTCTATAGCTTCAGACAGATTGACAGACTGTCACTGGGGGAGTCTAGACTCAGGAGACACCCACCTGCACCAGACCTGGAGATTATGCCACACCTCGATCCTGGAAATTAATCCCCCTGCAGTGTCCCCTCTGACATGGCCTGTCTGCCAGGCACTCCCCATCCTACCAACCCCAACTACATTCAGTCACTTAACTCCGTAAATACTATGAATCTGGACCAGGATCCATCACAGAGAATCTGAGATTCTGTTTAACAGCTGTTCTGAATGCCTACTACGTGTCAATCTCAAGCTGCTACCACCTTGGTGGAGGTCCTCAGGGTGCCTCAAGGGAAGTATTGTAAGGGCCTCACGCCAGGCATACATATTCTAATCCGACCTAATCAGATTGTTGCCTTCCCCTGAACACAGGCAAACTCTCCTACTCCGGCTCAACACTTAAGCCCCTCACCATGATCTTTAAAGTCTTTCTTCACGAACTCTGAGAGTTAGATTGCAGGGTTCAAACTCTGGATCTGCCGGTAAAGCTCCAGGCCCTTGGGAATGTCTCCAGTCCTCTGTGCTTCAGCTCTCTGGGACCCCTTTAAGAATTCTCAGAGGCAATAGATGTTAAGTGCTTACAGAGGGTCTGGACTTTGTGATAATCTGAGTGTTGGTGCCATTATCACCAAGATTTACACCAGACAACCTTCACTTGGAGCTCACTATGTTTCCTTATCTTCCTCAACTTGACTTTAAGGCACCCCTCATAGTGAGCTGTGCTACCATGCGTCATATCTGGGCCCTGCCACCACATTGCGCACCCTGGCAGACAGAGGGTGGACCCTTTCTGTGTACTCGTCAACCTTAGTCAGCAGACACTTGCTCAGCCGGGCCACCACGAAGAGCTGGGCAGCCTGCAAGCTGACCTGCGGTGGAGCGCCTCTCTGCTCAGTCACACCGACACCAGTTTATCCCACAGAAATAACAGCAGACAAAACAGATCTTAAGTAGGCCTAGAAGATGTTTAAAAGTCCTCCTTCTCTCCACACCATTAACTAAATACACGTGACACTTAATCCAAAGAAATCTTTAGCTCAAGACAGTCTTAAGTAGAAACACAGAATTGCCCGACACCAGACAATGGACGCACACTGAAACTCTTGACAGCGCTTTTCAAATAAAGGAAACACGAACAGGACCACAGCCAACTCCTACTTATTTCTTTAACCTCTCTGATTATAAATATTTTAAAACTTCATGAAATGTTGGTACCAGACCTAATGCATTCATTATTTATCATTCTTAAGTAGCTGTGTTTACACTTACATGGGTTAATATACAATTGTGGCTCTATAGGACTATAAATTCAGATCCCACATGTCATTAAAGTAAATTAACACCATTCAACATTTATATTTTCCATTTTTACAAAAAAATTCCACTGCCTTCTATATTGATCTTGTATTTGTTCACAGATTTAATAACTCAAAATTCAAATTTTATGTGAAGCACCAGAGTTTGAAAAAATGGTAAACAAATATGTATGCTCATATGTGAAATTATCTACAAGTAAGCAATATATTCCCTTGCTGTTGTTATTTTCTGTTTCAGGAAAATATTTCAATATATAGTTATCATGATTTCACAAAGAGAAAATAACTTAAGGTTCAATTATCTGTAAATAGACATATTGTGATACCATAGGAGAGCTAATTTCTCAAGCTCTAATATTTTCAAACACCTCTCCATTAAAACAAATAAAAGTAAGAAAAAATGCACAAACAATTGACAGATGGCTTTAACTTGGCACTTGTGTATTTGTTTGAGGATTATCTTCAAGCCGGTATATTTACTTTGGTTTTTAATGACGGGCATGTCCAAGTGGGGAAAGGACGCCACTATGAATAATTGCTTAGTAAGAGAAAAATGCTTGCTCTGTTTTTCTCCGATGACCCAGGTGTCAAGATTTTGATGGGATGGTGGGGGAGTGGCTGTCTGTCTCTCTGTCTGCCCCTTTGTCATTTGCTGGCCTGTCAAGAACTAAGCCACTGGAGACAGTTCAGCCCTGGAACTCTGACAGAGCTCAGTTAGCTGATTAACCGGAAACAACAGAAACCAAATCTTTCAGCAGAAGCTCTTAGTCTCTGCTGGCCCAGCAAAGCACTGCAGATGGCAATGGAAATAAAGCTCAGACATCGCCAATCATAAAACTCAAATCAATCCCAGGCTTCCAAGATTTGGCAACTTAAGTTAGTGCCATCAACCTGACATATCTCCTGTTGACAATTGACTTGTGGCCCTAAGTGGGACTAAATGTAAATATAATATCAAGAACTCTGAGAAACAAAACACTTGAATGCTCCTCACTTGTCATTTGTCTCCTCTCTAAAGTCAAGTGAGTAAGAAACTGAATCAGAGAGGCTTACAGCAGAGAAGCCTTCCTACCATTGGACACTGACGGGCCAGGAAGACAGCATGCTAAGTAAAATAAGTCAGTCACAGAAGGACCAACCATGCATGATTCTTTTTATATGAGGCATCTAAAATACTCAAAGGTACAGAATTATGCACTAGAAAGGTAGTTTTCAGGGGGTATGAAGTTACGGTTTTAGTAAGAGACGCAAGTAGCAGCAACATGCTGTGCGACAGAGGGTCTGTAATTGGCAATGAGGTGCTGTGCACCTGGAAATTTGTTAAGAGGGTAAATCTCAGGTTAAGCTTTCTCACTATACTGAAAAAGGGGGGGGGGAACCCCAAAGGAACACAAGGAAACTTCTGGAGGTGATGGGTATGTTCATCACCTGGATCGTGTTGACGGTAACATGAGTGTACACTTATGTTCAAAACCACCAAATTGTGTATGTTAATTGTGTGTGGCTTTTGACTACCTCAATAGCTTTGGAAAAAACAAAACAAAAGGAAGAAGGCTGAAGCCCACACACTGCTGCTAATTGTGGCCCCGGTGCTTCCTGTTCAAAGTCGGGGAGAGTGAAGCTTCCCGGGTGGAGCAGTCCTTGTGGTTTTCAGAGTCACAGAAGAAGGCTGGCTTTCCAAACCAGGACAGGGAGGGCACCAATAATGCAGGAGGTGATAAATGAGGCAAGGCATAGGACGTACACACAGGAGAATGGTAAACATAATTTTCTTTGAGACCAATTAATATAAGAGCTACTTTGCAGAGCCTCAATCAGGTAAGTGTCAGTGTTGTTGGGGGAAGTGGAATTGCCTCCTAATCAAAGTCAGCAAGCCATTCTCGTGTATTAGTGAGACATATTTTGAACTACTTCACAGGCAAAAGAAATAAAACCACTTAGAATACAAATAGTATCACAAGGCAAGACTTGGGGATATAAATATTCATGACATATTCCAGGTATTTAATTGGACTCTGTTCCTGACTCTTTCTGGTTTGTTTCACTAGCAGGAAAAGTGCCGAATATTACGAGCCTCTACTTCAGAAATTTGGACCACAACTTGACCTAATATCACCCTGTTTCACCTGGTAAGCAACTTGTCAAAAATGACATGCATTGATAAATTAATCATTCACAAGAGGGGGAAAGGGAAAAACACAGGAAAAAAACTAAAGTGGCAGGTCCATGAGCTCTTCTGGCATCTCATACGGGTCCCACCGTTTTGGAAGGAGAAGAGTGGGCGGAAGGACGATCACACAGACCCTGTTGCCCTAACTCTTCGCCTGCTGGCAAGAGAGGAAAGGACCTCGCCACCTCACGGGCCAGCCTGCGTCTGAGCTTTCGCACAGACACACTGGTGTGGGAGTCACCAACTCAAGGGGACTGCTGCCATGGGAACCACTTTTGAGACCTGTTCAGAAGACAGTCCTACTAAAGAAAAAAGTGATGTAACCAAATTTTATAAATAAAACCCAAAATTTCCTAAGAGACGTGTTCCCAATTACACAGCATATTATTTTAGAAAAAACACTTACAATCAAATGCCATCCAGTGGATTTTTCCCATCATGTTATTGTGCCGTAAATGCCATCTGCTAATTTTGATTACCTATAGCAGATTTTCTTTTAAAAATTATTTTATACTTACAGTTGACATACTATGAATTATATTAGTTCTAGGTGTACAACATAGTAATTAGACATTCATATGCCTTATAAAATGATCCCTCCAATAAGGCGAACACCCAACTGACACCATGCATAGTTAGTACAATAGTATTGGTTGTATTCACTATATATAGCAGATTTTTCTTAAAGAAGAGCTTCTTGTATTCTCAGTCTTATACTAAAACATCTGTCTACATTTTATCACATGCACCATATCTCCCTACCAAGTTGTTTTGCTAGCTCGGGACACAAATAGCATAGTTGACAGGTTAATTTACTTTTCCATTTCTCACCGGAAGGAGTTTTATATATAAGCAGTGATAATATATAACTTTTAGCTGGTGAGGAAACAGAAATCCCTAATAGTTCAAAAGTTGATCTTGTAGTGTGATTGCTATAAATTATTTCCTACAAAAATTACCTACGATGAAAATAGTCCTACCTAGAAAGAGACTCCTTTTTCTACTTCAGATTAATACTCCAAAGTCTCCAATATTCCAGTCTTTACAATGGTTAATGTAAAGCTATTTTTTATATGCTACAAAACCTACATCAGTCTAATTTTCACCCTAGAGAAATACTGGTAAAACCTGTGGGTGACAGAACATTTTTATAACTTTGGGCTTTTGGAAATTGCTTTTATTCAACATGGTGCCGAAGAACCTTTACATTTAAACACGTTCATGTTTAGCAGAGTAACAATAAGGCCAGTTACAAGCAAATAAAATTGCTGTAATCATTGAAATAATAGCATTCATTTTAGAGCTAAACAAACAAAAAAATACCTGTCTAAAAATGAATTCTACCTTAATTGCATTTAATCAACAAATGGGCAAACACACGCTAAGCCATAGTACAAACAACCCGAGGATAAGTTTACACCTTGACAAGTTAATAATACTCTCTGGAATAAAACGTCAAAGGAGGAAGCTGACTTATAACTAAACATGTATGATGCTGAGAAATCACATCATGAAAGAAACTAAAGAAAAGTTTTATTTTTGCAAGTGTATGATTGGATCCCTACCAATGTGGAGGCCAACTAAAACACAATCCGTGCTACAATTCTAATTAGTGTGTCGGAACTCTGTTTTGATATAATTTTTGCATGTGGTTCACAGGCTGAAAGATACCACACACAAAATAAATAATGTTTGAGACTTCCTATTATTATTCATTATGCGTCATTAACGTAAAAAGCTAAGCCAGTTCTTTGCTACACTAGGCACTCCAAAAGGTAGGACAGATACACAGGGTTTGAGATGCAGTCTGAGTCACAGCTTAGCGGAGTCCAGAAAATGGGTATAAGTTTGCATCTGCTATGGGAAGGGCATACTGTCAGTGTGTGAAACGCTGGGCAGTTTTGTCCAATGGGGCAATCTGTGCTCATTTCCTTTGACATTTTGGCCATGTAAGCATCTTGCCACAAATTAATATCTCAACTGCTCCCCTTTCTGGGTAAGGCTATGATTACAAACCACAGGAGAACATGGAAATCATCAAGTGTCTCTGCAAAAATTTAGCTATAAAAATCTTACAGTGATATTTAAATAGTAAAGTAAGCACACAAACAAAACAAAGCCTGTTAACCTGAATATCCAACAACTAGGAATAAGTTAAACTAATTATGTTTTCACATAATAGAGCACTATTAAGCTTTTTGAAAACATGTTTTATATTGCTATTTGACACAGCAACTGTTTATAATCTTTTCACTTCATATGTTGTGAACAGTCTAACCCTCTTCCTAATAACATATATTCGAACTGAAACACATCTAGATTTAAACACCAACTGCTAACAGTGAGCAATGAGCTCTAGGCAGTGGGGTTGAGAATGCTGTTTTCTTTCTTCTTGCTTATCTGCATTTTCTAATTTTTCTACAATAAATATAAATCACTCTTCGAGTTAGAAAAATAAACCCAAGAAGTTTTTTGAAAAATTCATTGTGCCCTCTCTGCCTTCTTCATTTGACTCTCTTTATTTCTATGGCACCACTGTGGGTTTATACATGTTTATCTTTGAATCCATCCTGAAAGACAGAAGTCTAAACACATCCGAGAAAATAAATGATGTCTTCTGGAGCCCTTCATGTGCATATCCAGTGGAAACCCCTGCTGTGGTGTTTTCCTTTCACTCCATCTTCTGCCCAGGGATATAATGCCATAAATCACGTCTGCTAACGTGGCGGTGCTGGGGCCACGAGCGTCACCTGTGTCTGCAGGGACACGTGGAGGGGCCATCCACCACCTTCCTCACCGGGAAGAGCCTGATGATTCTTTCATGACTCTTCCTGAGAATACACACTAACTTTTCAAATTTGTGGATGTCTTAAAGAGGTCAACGTCCCTCCCACCCCAAGTCTGAACCTACAAAATATATGTCTGTTGTCACAAAAATGGCTTCAAAGAAAAAATAAATATGAGACAATATGAAAGGAGACAGTTTTTAAAAATATATTTTATTTATTTCTTTTTAGAGAGGGGAAGGGAGAGAGGGAGAGAGAGAGGGAGAGGAGCATCAATGTGTGGTTGCCTCTAGCATGTCCACTACTGAGGACCTGGGTTGCTGGCCAGGTCCCCAGCTAGGGGCATGCAAGAGACAACCAGTCAATGTTTCTCTCCCTCTTTTTCTCCCTCCCTCACGTCTCTCTAAAAAGAAATAAATTTTAAAAAGAAGGCAAAAGTTTTTGTTAGAAGCTGCAAGTATGTAACTATGCATTGGGTGATGCACACAACTACATGATTTAAGAGCCCTGACATTCAGATCTAGGATAAAAGGCTAATGTATCCATTACAACTAGCTGCAGCCACGTGTAAGATGACGTGATTTTTCTGGGGCCTTTATTTCCTCACTTATAAAAACAAAGACAATACTTATCAAGAGACTGCAATTTCTGACCTCCATATAATAATTTGCTCATATGGTTTGGTTTTTCTCAAAGCTCCTTTGATATAAAACCATACCTAGTATGCTATCAAAGGTCTCTGGTGACTCAGAGGAAATGGTACAGTCCGTCCACTGGGACAGTGGGGAAGACCAGAAGGAGTGAGGAGATGCACAGGCAAGGGGACTGTGACTAATTCGGTTTACACATTTTGAATTTGAGGTCCCCAGAGAATGTCAGTGTGAAAGAGTCCCAGACATAGATGGATGTATAGATCTAAAGGCTCAAGAAAGGGATCGGTGCTGCACTGGGGGAGTCATCTATTCTCAACCCTGACTACTCATGAAAGTCAAGAGGGGAGTTTCTAAAATTCCTAGAGTTCTGAGTTAATTGTTCTAAAACAGGGCTTGGGAATCAGAATCCTTTCTGTTTGTTTTCTTTCAACAAAGATTTCATTCAAATGAGTGAAACTGTCATTCAACATTTCAGTTTTTTTCATTCAACAACCCTTTCATTTAAATGGATAAATTCTTTCATGCATTTGTTTATGTTTTTAAGATAAAGTTCACATGACATTAACCAACGTAAAGAATAACAATTCCATGGCATTTAGTATATCCCAATGTGGTGTAATTGTCACCTCTATCTAGTCCCCAAACATTTTCATCATCTCCACAAGGAAACCCTATGCCCATTAAACAGTTGCTCCCCCTGCCCTGGCTGGTGGGGCTCAGTGGATTGAGCACCAACCTGAGAACCAAAAGGTCATCAGTTTGATTCCCAGTCAGTATACATGCCTGGGTTGTGGGCCAGGTTCCCAGTAGGGGGTGTGCAAGAGGCAACCACACATTCATGCACCTCTCCCTCTCTTTCTCCCTTCTTTCCCCTCTCTAAAAAGAAATAAATAAAACAAAATATTTTTAAAAATTAAAAAAATAAACAGTTGCTTCCCATTCCTTTTCCCCCTAATCCCTGGCAACTACTAATCTGTTCTCTGTCTACATGTATTTGCTTATTCTGCATATTTCATGTGAACACAATCATATTATATGTGGCCTTATTTATACACTGGCTTCTTTCACTAGGTGTCTCTTTGAGGCTCATCCATGTTGTAGCAGGTTTCAGTGTCTCATTCATCTTTTATGACTAAATAATGCTCCAGTGTACAAATATGTCACATTTGTTTGTCCATTCATCTACCACTGGGTACTTGGATTGTTTCTTCCTTTTGACTATTGTGAATTGTGCTGCTATGAACACATACATATAAGTATTTATTTGATTACCTGTCTTTAACACTTGGGTATATACCTAGGAGTGAAGTTTTTAGGTAATAATGTAATTCTATATTTAAATTTTTGTGGGGGGGAAAAAACTGTATAAAATTCTCCAGTTGATTCGATGTGAATCTGGTGTTTAGAATCACTATTGTTAAAAAAAAAGAGAGAGAATCACTATGTCGAAGATGGAGGAGGCCATGAGAATAAATGAAATATACAATGGAGAAGGTGGCAAGTGGGAATATTGTGGGGTCAAAGGCAAAACCTTAAAAAAAAAAACACGTAAAAGCTGCCAAAAGAAGAATCCATGAGGGAGACGCACGACTAGGGAGAGATGTCGTGGAAACAGAGGAGAATCCAAAAGGGAACCACTGGTACCAATCAATGCAGAGGCGGAATCAAGAAAGAAATCGGGAGTCTGAAGCCTACGGCAAGATGGAAGTTCTTGGAGATGTGGGGTCCTCCAGCTTCACTGAGGGCCTGGTTCTAGGAGTTGGGGCTTACATGAGATGCAAAGAAGCAGGGAAGAGGCAAGTACTGTACTATACTCTTATTCATTATCTTAAAAGGCAAAGACCACGTCCCGTCTCTCTATGCTCCCATGACACCTAGGAACACACAATGCAAGTATCAAGCCCACAGTAAAAATCTTATTGGACCTACCCATTTATACCTCATCAAATACTGTGTCAATGTTGTTGCCAGATAGAGCAATAAAGTGCAGGAGAGTGTTGGCCGGTAACTATTCTGTTGACTGTATTATGATCTTCTACGATTTTAACTACATGGAAAATATTTGGGTATAACAATGTATAATTAGCAAAATTATATCATTCTCATCTCAGGGAAAATAGTTAACAAATTCTTACATTTTTCCTCTTTTCGCTGCCTAAAATATTGTTTTAATTTAAAAGTATTTATCCATTCTCACACATTCACCAGTCTCTGAATCAATACTGATGGGAGACAGTGCGTCATGACTTCACTGAAAAATCATTTTCCGAAATAAATAATTCCCTTTTGTGATTAAAGAGTAACTTGTACAACTATTACACTTCAAAGATGAAAAGTGAGAGTTATAGTCAGCTTTATGTTTGAAGTCACATTAACTTTAACTGCAGTTCAAATTCCCAGTGAATAGTAGGCACATCTGAAGTGTACGCGTGCTTTTTTATTTAAGTGTGTGTTGGGTTTTTTTTCAATCCCAAGTGTGAGACCAGCCAAGAAATGTCTCCTGGAGCGGCAAAGTGCGCCATCCGAGATTCCTTCTCTCAATTAGTGCTTCTATTTTGTAGACAGTAACAGTATTTAATTTGAAATTTCCTCTTTCTGTGCCAGCTGCAGTTGGAAGCCCTTCCTGGGAAGGCTTTAAGTGCACAGCTTTATGTGACACACAAAACACTCAGAGCAGCCAAAGGAGGAAGGGGAAAGATGTTTTTCTTTAGTATCAAGCACCTGGCAAGAAAAGCAAATGCAGAGCCTGGAAGGCATTCCTGCTTCTCTCCCTGGAGTCCAGACGGACTCGTTTTGATTTCCCTTTGAAAAACCTTGAGGTTAGAGCACGTTTGCTCTGATTTACAGTTTACCTAACTTTTCTGTGTTGTTTCTTGTTGTTTCTGCTGCTGCTGCTGCTGCTGCTGCTTGTTTCTGCTCACCGACAAGTCAGGGTGAGGCCCCCTTGCCGACGTGGCAGTTGGCAGGGAGAGCGACTTTATCACCACAACTCCTGGCTCTGGGTGGGACAGTGACAACCCCAAGTGCTGAGGACTTCACGTAAGTCAGGTACCACCTACACAGCAACTTCACAACGTAGACACAAAGAGGAAATGATGAGGAGACAGTACCCCCCCTCCACTCTCTCTGCTCTTCCTGCCACTTGCTTGTCCCTGATCTAGCCTGCCCAGATGGAATCATGGGAAGAAAACACAGTGTCAGTTGCTCAGACAAGAGAGCTTGTTAGACATGACACCAAAACCCAGGGACAAAAGACAAAACAGATTAAATGGATTTCAAAATTAAAGTCTTTTCTGCTGCAAACATTACCATCAATAATAAAGTAAAAACACAACTTACAGAATGGGAGGAAATATTTGTCAATCATATTATCTGACTAGATACTTGGATCTGGAGTATATAAGGGACTCTTACAACTCAATAATTTAAAAAATAATCTGATTTTTGAAATGTATGAGGGACTTGAATTTTTCCAAAGAAAGAAAATGGCTAATAGGCATATGAAAAGATGCTCAACATCATGAACCATCAGGGAAATGCAAATCAAAACCACAGTGAACTTCCACTTCTCACCCACCAGGCTAATCAATTAAAGAGATGGATTTTAACAAGCGTGGGTACGTTCAACAAGCTGTGTTAGCGTGGATGAAGAGGAACTGGAACACATAGATGGTGGAAACATACAAAAGTGTAGCCACTTTGGGAACCAATATAACAGTTCCTCAAATGGTTAAACAGAGGGTTACAACCTGACCCAGCACTTCCTCTCCGAGGTATCTACCCAAGAGAAACAAAAACATATGTCCACACAAAAACCTGTCATGAATCTTCATAGCAACATATAATAGTCAAAAGGATAAGCAATCCAAAGAAAAATAAAACGTGCAGTATATCCATGCAATGGAGTATTACTGAGTATAAAAAGGCATGAAGTACCGGTACATCCCACAACCTGAATGAACCTTGAAAACATTATGCTAAGTTAAAGAAATCAATCAGAAAAGACCACATCTTATGCGACTGCACTTATACAAAGTCATAAATAGGCAAATCTACAAAGACAAGAAAGCAGGTTAGTGGTTGTTTAGCTGTTGGGGACCCAGGGTTGGCGGGTGGAGGAGTATGAGGGTTGACTGATAATGGATAAGAGGGATTTTTCTCGGGGTGATTAAAATATCCCAAAGTTGGTTGCAGTGATGGTTACAAAACTCTGTGAATATACTAAAAGCTATCGAACTATACAGTTTGGGTGAATTGTATAGTATGTGAATTGTATCTCAACAAGTTGTTTAAAAGGAGGGAGGGAGACCATCATAAAACCAGGAGCACGGTACTTCAGTTCCAGATGCTCTGGTCAGTCCTCACTGTCCTGGGTCCCTCACAGCTGCACACATTTCTGACTTAAAGGGAACACAGAGTTCTTGTTCATTGTCTCAAACATGTCTGAATTGGTTCCTCGCCCCTGCACATCCTACAGCCACGGGCACAAAAGCGACACTCCTTTCCATCCTGGAGGCTCCCCCAGTCAACCACTCCAGCTCTCCTGGGCCTTTGCAGGGCATGTTCCAAATTAAGACAAGAGATCAGCACAGCAGAATAAACTGATAGAGAACTATCACTATGTGAACAGACAGCTCAGGGTTCTGGGTGGAGGGCGTGTTTGTTGGGAAATGAGAACAGATTCTTTGGTCTCAGGTCGGAACGAGTGATGGGTGGGGGTCGGCGAGGAGACCTAGCAGAGACAACTGTCCTGAACCCAGGCAGTGGGCTTTCCCTCTGACTGCTGCGATCCCAAACCGGCAGTGCCATGAGAAGCGTGGGCAGAGAGAAAAGGAGGCATGGCAGGTGATGTCTTTGGGGCCTTCTAAGGCAGAAACCGCAAGGCCACCTTGTCAATGTGACAACTGGTCACTCTAAAGTGACCTTGTCTGCACCCACACGAGGCATTCTTAAAGCGCTAATGCAGTGAGGAAGTTAAAAGCATTCTGATAACTGGCTCCTGAGAAAATACCATAGAAAACAATGTTTAACGGAGTATAAAAAGTATATAAACATAACACACTAGGTCACGCACAAATGAGACTATTAATCCAATAGTTTTCAGAGGGCATTTGACCCCATACCAGGTACTGTTGAAGTGCAGTGCTTTCAGAAGTCAAAAGCTCTCTTCTCACTTTTCACGTTGTTTACTGAAACTCTGCGGTGGTGCCACTCAGCTCTCTAGCAGTTTCTTTATAATTCTGCCTGACTTTCAAATCTCTCAGATCAGAACTGTACCTCATCTAGCCAGCAGTCAATAGGATGTAAAACGCCCACCCTAAAAACCTTCCCGATTTCATGAAAATCCAACAAAGCCTCTGGTTGGATTGG
Source organism: Macrotus californicus (assembly GCA_007922815.1). Lineage (NCBI taxonomy): Eukaryota > Metazoa > Chordata > Mammalia > Chiroptera > Phyllostomidae > Macrotus > Macrotus californicus. Next base: position 3,799 of record VMDR010008395.1, on the reverse strand, counting down.
AACACAAAAGTTGCCATAGCAGGGACCGAACCAATGCTCCTTGTTGATTGAAAAGAAATACCCCCTGTACATCAGAAAAAAGGCACCAAAATCCCACAGGTCTTGGAAGTGGAGCTCAGCCATCCAGAACCAGCGAACCAAGCAGATAGTAGGACCCATCTACCTTCCCACATTGGCTGAAGGCGGAGTTTTCCCAGTTTATCCCCCAGTATGTCTATGACTGGAGGCTCTGGTTCTTCTTTCATCTTCTCAGAAGACAACAAACAAAACAGAAATGCAAACACCACCAACTGCCTTCCACAAAGTCTGTGAATGGACAGTTAAATTCTCATTTTTGTTTTGCCTTTTTTTATGCATTTGTACCCATAGAATTCCTGTGCATCAATCTCTCTTCTACAAACACAGGACACAGACACGTCAGAATATGAGTCTCCCACAGCCGGTGCAGGCCTACCTGCAGCATATGACCGCTTTGCACGAGAGCGCCAAGTCTAGGAAGCTCTTCCTCACTTCAAAGGAGAGCGCGTACTTGAGGGTGTGGCCGTCGATGATGAGGGCCAAGTCGTTCTCCTTGCCCAACAAATTTCCAAGGTCTGTGCAGTGCTGGGTGATGGCTGCCCTTGTTGCCTGAAACAAATTGGGGGAGGAGGGGGTCACATTTTTGTGTGTTTTGGTTTTAATATATCAAAACCAAAACAGAAATCAAAAGTAAGTCCCTGGAACTGAGAACATGCCCATTCTTATGTAAGATATGTGTAATGTAATATATTTAATGTAAACAGACTTCAACTTGGTATATTTATATATTAAAATTTCATTGGACTGCTTGCTAGGTCTGTTTCATTAAAGAAAACCTTCCCATAGTGATGGTCGCATTTGACATTTATAATAACCATCCTTGCTGCAGCGGCAGCTGATCTAGAGCATCCAAACTCTGTTCTATTGGAACTTTAATTGCTAAGGTCTTCACAACTGTCTTTCTCTTCCTTCCTTTATACTATTGTAACATGCACATATTCTTCTTGGTGCCCCTAGAAACTCCATATAAACAGATGCTCTTTTGGGGGAAAATAAACATTGCTGGTTTAGACATGGCAAATGTTTCTCAGTTTGCACAAGGTAATCTTTAAACCATCCAAGAGATATTAGTGTATATAAAAATAGCAAGAAACATTAATTTATAGAATCTGCTGGGATCTTCAGACTAAACCATTTCTCTCTTTGGATCATCAGAGTAAGAGAAAAACTGATTATTTTTTCACGTTACAGAAAGTATCTAATCAAATTAAACTCCCAATACCTCTTAAAACCTTACTACCAGCCTAAATAAGTGCCTTGGTGCAACATCTATAATCAGATGAAATTAAAGCATAGAACCATTCTTAAGATTTTTTAAAAATGATGTTCTGATCTTCCCAGTGAATTTATGACTATGAATAGGATATCTGGTTCAAATATAAGACTGCAATTTTTGGCTTATAATAAAAAACCTGGTTCAAGTTAATCAGGGAAGCACTACAGTCTGCTGAAATTATTTTGTCTGGACAACTACTCTTTGACTACTAAGTTACATATACATGTAATTTATCATATAATAACATAAATTACAGTCAAAGAAATAAGCTGAATGAACAGGACCCCTCCTATCCCTTATGAAACTGAGGATCAGCTACCATCACAAAGTAAGAAACAGACTGTATCGTCTTTCCGCTCAGTTTTCATGCTCAGCGAGAGACACTTGGCAACGTCAGAAAGATGCACTTGAGGCATGACTGCATCTAGAGCCGTTGTACTGTGGTCGAACAGCCTGGGGTCTAGTCCCAGCTCTCTACTTATTACCTCTGTGACCTTGGGCAAAATGTCTAACCTCTTTAAATTACAATCTTCTCATATAAAAAGATGGAGCCAAGAAGACTTATTTGATAGCCCTTTTATTGTGAACAAGTGAGGTCTACAATGTAACCTACCTACCACCAGGCTGGGCACACAGCATGCACTCGACAACACTCATTCTTTCCCCACTGCTATTTACTCATTAAGGATTTCCTGTATCAAGGGTACATCACTGAAAAAGCCTCATTTGTCAGTGTGATAATAGAATAATTGATAGAATAGTGCTCTAAGAATAAAAGTTAAATTGACTTTTGCTAAAAATAAAAACACAGGAAACTTTATACTTCTTATTCTTAATTGAGTAATTCTGAATCTCAAGCAAAACACCTATGGTGTTAACCTTACCTGAGCCAACAGCCTGCCCTTTAGAATTTGTGCAGAGAGAACTCCACCCACTTAGGGAAATCCCAGCTCAGCAGATGGGTGTGCCCACCAGGGAACTCAGGTCTGGGAAATTTTGGAGGATGTGCCTGCCAGGGGTCAATGTGTGGCAGAGAGAAGACCCTCCTGGGAAATGGGATGAGTCAAGGGGCAGTTTTGGTGCTTGGACGACATGGCAATGCTGTCGTGGCGGCAGAGGCTAGCCCAGTGGCTTTACTTCTACCGGCCTCCCCATCTACTTCTGAAGGAAAAGGCTGAAGACTACAAATCTGAGACGTGGTGGTCACTGCCTGTGGCTTTTTTAAAAAGGGGGGCATAGTACCCATGGAGCTATGTGGAGACAGTAATATTATGAAGGGTGCTTTCTCTACTTGGGTTATTTCTGTAGCATGCACAAAGGCACACTGGACACTGACGGCGCATCTCCCTCAGCTCAAGGAGGGGTAGGGAGGCCACAAGTTTTGGCAGCTGAGCACCTGTCAGTGTGCAAGGCCCTCGGGCGTGAACAGGGAGGGTGCCATCGGAATGAGCCTGAGCACTAGGAACTGGGAACACAAATGGCAGAAATGTGGCAACAGAAAACAATGTTCCTGTGACATTCGCTATCTCCCCCTTCCCCCAAAATAACTGTATGGGAAGGACTTGAAAGGAAGCATAAGTTTTAACAATGGCAGGTGGGGACAGAGAGGATGTGTGTCCAGCACATATTGACACCTGGCAGGTGTATCCTCTGGAAAGGCTCTCTTCCCGAGACCCTCTTCCTATGCCACAGCCCACCATGACCTGGGAAATGGGTGACACCGAGCTGAAGCACTTTCAAGGTGAACCATGAAGAATGCTATGGACTGGATATTTGTATCCCTTCCAAAGTTCATACTGAAAGCCCAAGCCCCAGTGTGATGGTATTTGAAGGTGGGCGTCTCTGGGAGGTGACTGCTTCGTGAGGGTGGAGCCCTCACAATCCGATTATTGTCCTTAGGCACATCATAATTACACTACCCAAGAGGAAAAATAAAGAGAGAATCTTAAAAGCAGCAAGAGAAAAGGAGACAGTAACCTACAAAGGAGTGCCCATAAGACTGTCAGCTGATTTCTCAAAAGAAACCTTACAGGCAAGAAGGGGCTGGCAAGAAGTATTCCAAGTCATGAAAGGCAAGGACCTACATCCAAAATTACTCTATCCAGCAAAGCTATCATTTAGAACAGAAGGGCAGATAAAGTGCTTCCTAGAGAAGGTCAAGTTCAAGGAGTTCATCATCACCAAGCCCTTATTATATGAAATGTTAAAGGGACTTATCTAAGAAAAAGAAGATCAAACATAGGAACAGTAAAATGACAACAAACTCACAGTCATTAACAACCAAACCTAAAACAAAAACAAAAACAAACTAAGCAAACAACTAGAATAGGAACAGAATCACAGAAATGGAGATCACATGAAGGGTTATCAGCAGGGGAGTGGGTGAAGGGGGTGAGGGGGAAAAGGTACAGGGAACAAGAAGCTAAATGGTAGGTAGAAGATAGA
>VMDR010008394.1:0-36790 GCA_007922815.1 Macrotus californicus | reverse complement strand
AACCTAAGTGCCCATCAGATTTTGGGTATAAAACTGCATCCATCAATTAAAGAATATACACTTTGTCCAAGCCCATGTAGATTTACAAAATTTGACCAACTACTAGAAAACAGAGCGAATCTCAACAAATATTAAAGAATCTCTGTCATTCATACCATAATTTTTGAATAAGTACAAAAAAGATTAATAGTCAAACACAAAAGGATAACCCCATATATTTGAAAATTTAAAAAACACATTCATAAATAATTCATGGCTTCTAATCCGTATGACAGTTTTAAAATACTTATAATTAAACAAAGAATGAAAATTCTACATATCAAAACTTGTGGGATACATCTAGAGCAACACTCAGAAGAAAAATTATACTTTTATCTGTATACACTTTTTAAAGAAAAAAGTGAAAATTAATAACTAAACTCCACAAACTAAGAAATTAGTAGAGCAACAAAAAGAAATCAAAAGTATGAGAAATATTATAAATAAAAGTAGAATTTAATGTTATGTTTAAAAACAGCAACAAAAGAGAATTAATAAAAGCAAAACCTGGTTTAAAGCCAAACAACTAATTTGATAAACAACTAGACAAAATGATAAAAAAAACACAAAAGGAAAATAAATAATATTCAAAGGGGGACAATGGACGTAGCTACAGAAAGAATGGAGAATTTTATTTTTAATCAAAGATAACACTATGACCAAACGTCATTAAGTTTGAAATCAAAAATAAAAAGAATAATCTCTTAAAATAAATATGCCTTATCTGATCCATCTCAAAAAATAAAAGTAAAAAACTTAAGTGGATGTGTAACCTTTGGAGCAGAGATCCTTAATTCTTAATTAAAATATACACCCTTCACTCTCCAAAAACTAAAGAAAGTTAATTTGTTCAACCCTTTCACGCAGGGAGACACCTGTCTGGAATGATGGACTGTTAGAACAGCATGAATCTTGGAGGGCACTGGCCCGACCCTTTGCGGATAGGGGAACCGAACTTCAGAGAGATGAAAGTAATGACAATGACTCACATTAATGGAGTCCTCATCCCAAGTCAGACACTGTGTTCAACACTTTGCCTGTATTATTTGACTTAGTATCAATAATCCTATAAATACACACTCACATTTTTACTTTGCATATGAGCAAACTACAGCTCATGAAATTTAAATATCTTTCCCAAGGTCATTTAGTTAATACCTTGGGATTCAAACCCAGGTGCATCTGCCTCCCACCTACCTTGCGCTCTTAGCCACAGTAATAGGGATGGAGGTGCACGCACCGAAGGCACGGTCAGTACTCAGTTCCCATACCTCCCCCCAAGAATGACTTCGCTTACCACACTATCTCTTCAAGGGCAAATGTTGAGAAATATTAGGGATTATAATACTAACAAACCTTAAAGAGGTTGCTGAACATAAATTCCGTATAAAATGAACGATTTGACTGGCAAAGCGAAATCTCACCTTTGCAAGGAGACACAGATGACAAAGCAAAGCTGGTGAAAGGTACATCAAGGCCATCAGATTCTTCCCATAGAGAACGTGGATATAATAAAGCAGCATTATTTGGCTCCTAACTAGAAGATTCTGCTTAATCTTATGCACTTTCCTGCAGTTGGTACAGTAATGGCTCCCCAAAGATGCCCACATCCTAAACCCCAGAACATGTGACTATGTTATGGGAAGGGAAAATTGTGATTGTGGATTGAATTAAAGTTGTTAATAAGTTGATTTTAGAATAAGGAGATTATCCTGGATCATCTGGATGGCTGAATATAATTTTGAGGGTCCTCACAAACAGAAAAGGAAGGCAGAAGAGTGAGAACCCAAGAGTAGCAGCATAAGCTTTGTCTTAACGTCAGCTTTGAAGATGGAGCAACTGGGGCCATGAACAAAGGAACACGGGTAGCCTGTAAAGGCTGGAAAAGGCCTCCAGAGTGCAGCCCTGCCAACCTTGCGAGTGTAGCCCAGAGAGACCTGTTTAGAATTTCTGACCTCCAGAACTGTAAAATAATAAACTAGTGATATTTTAAACCACTAAGTTTATGGATTATTGTATAGTAACAACAGTAGGGATCCAGTACACCTCCACGTAAAACCATACACAGTGTCATGATTAGAGGCATGCCTTACAGTTACAGATTAGAGGCATCTGCCTGTAAAAGGACATGCTGAAGATAGGCCCTCAGAGCACGGAAGCAGCAGCTTCAGCTTCAGAAAGCTATCTCTTCTGATTACTCAAATGTAAAAATTCCAAGACATGACTCTGAAAGGACACACCTGGAAAGCTGAGAATATTCTATTGACATCCTTCCCTGAGACCTCCCTAAAATTCCTCACCTTTAGGAAACAGGCAAGAACATACTTTGAGCAAAGATAATATATACGTTTAAAGGGTAATCTTCAAAAAAATAGTCTAAATAATCAAATGGGATGTTTCATGTAAAATACTGTGGATGAAATAGTTGCTCTATAATAAATCTGACAAGTCCACTTGAGGTAGGCAGACACGAGCAGAGCAAGGACAATGGCCAGCTACAGAAGGTCACCAGAGTGAAAAGCCATGTGTGCCTAGCAATAGGAAAAAGTGGAAAAACAAAGATCTTGCCCCAGGGTGACCTTTCCTACCCTAGCCAAGCACTGGTGTCAGGTGGTTTATACCTTGACCTTTCAGAATCCTGGTCATGCAGTTCAAACCCTCCCCTGACCTTTTCTCCCCAACCTCATCACTAATCATGTCATTTTAGATCCCTTTGACAAGGCATAAGAGGCTGGAGAACAGTCTCATAGGACTCCCATATAAGCCCTTGAATGACCACTCCCTTAAGCATTGGGCTCTCACAAAAATGAAGTTCTGACCCACATCAAATGATTTTAGGAACAAACCTTCAGGTCTGTTGACCAGAGTTTTGGTCAAACTGGAGATGACATTTAGACCTCAGTTGTGTTTCAGCTCTGGGGCTAGAAAAGGAACAAAACCAGATGCAGCAATGTCATGGCTGACGTCAGGACCAGCTTTGATGACTTATGACCCCTCCCTTATTGCCGACCAATCAGTGGAAACCATGACTCTGAAAGGACACACCTGGAAAGGTGATGAATATTCTATTGACATCCTTCCCTGAGACCTCCCCTAAAACTCCCCACCTTTAGGAAACAGGTGAAATCTCTCAAGATAAAGGAAACCCGTGGCTTTCTTCCTCCTTTCTCAGAAGTGTATCTCTATTCTTTCTCCCACTTGCTAAGGGTTGTGGCAAGACTTGCAACCAGGGGAGCATCAGGCAATGGCAGCTCATCCTGGGCTAACCCCCGACCCTGCCTCCAAGGCTTCCTTTTCTCTGACTTTACACTGAGCTCACTTCATCTGGGCTCACTTGTGTCACTGTGATTTGCTTCTCAGAGTGAGTCCAGACAGGCCAGCGTGGCTCACTGCTTTCCTACAACTTTTTGAGAGAACCACAGCAGAGCACTGCATACGCTATCTCTTGTTGTTTCTTCTAGCCTAAGCCCTTTCTCTATTTCACTGTCCCCAGCTTTAATAAACATACTCTCAAAATCACCTGAACTCATACCATGAAATCTTTCCTGCACAAAGCCTAGAGCCCACGCACTACCGGCTGGCCCGAGGCAAACCTGCCCGGAGCCCAACCCCTGTCCAGAGACACAGTGCTCAAAAAGTAACCTCACAGCTTATGGTGAGTAGATCATGGTGAGCAGTCACACCTCAGACCTACGGAAGTTGTATCTTTTCCTCCAGCAAGCCCTGCCTCTTGGTTTTGCGCATCTAGGTTCACACGTCTTTGAAAGACCTCTTTTTCAGACACCACGGAAGTGTAACCACCCTCAAGGTAGCACATAATCCTGTTAACTGTCCCTTGCTTTCCCCTACCTTCCTGCAGTCTTCCTTAACGTTCCCTCCTTAGTTGTAAATGTATAAAAAAAAGTGGAAAACTGTGATTCTTTGGCACATTTGAGATCTTGTCCCCAAGCAGTATCATTCGTTTGGATCAGATAAACTACAAAAATTCTCTACAGGCTTGGACGTTTCTTAAATTGACAATACTAAACAAGGGTATATACTGTGTATCAATAACTATTGGCTTTGTTTTGTTTGTTTTTATCACTAGCTACTATTTCTTGAGTACCTCTAGTGCTTGTATACATTCTCTCTGTTACAGAACAGACCCAGACGGGGGTGAATGATACACTATTGCCAAAAGGGTCCCCCCCTTTTGCTCTGGGGGTTCTCCCTCATGCTAGGTTCACCTTGCCCACCGCCAGGGGAAAGACGTCTCTCAATGACAGAGATTGGTGGAAAGGAATTATTTATTTAAAAAGTTATACAGACTTAGAGTAATGACTTAATGTCTTCGTTAAATACTAAAGTCCTTTAGAATACTCACAGATGCACAGTCCTTCCTTCCCCCCTCTGCCCAGTCTGGGTACCGTATCTCAGGAAAAGAAGTAGAAGTCCGTGGCTCACATAGTCCCTCAGTTCCAGCACCATCAGCTGTGTCACCGCCACAATCTCCAGGTAATGCAAAACCATGTGGCACCTTCTCATGGCTCACTAGCAAGAGTCCTTTCACCCCTTTTCTTCCCAGCAAAGTCTCACCTGTTTCCTAAGCCACGTGGCAAAAGGGAGCGCCCCAAAGCCGCGTGGTCCCAACCTTCTTTCTTCTCTCTCTCTGGCAAGTCCTGTAATGAAGGGGAGCTGCCTCCCAGTTGCATCCTAGGTGGAAGTCGCTCCCATCCCCCTGGCTCAAAGCCTGGCCACAGCTATTTAACATATCCATGAAAACAGTTAAAATTTATAGATATGTTAAATGATCATGCCAGAGGTTAACTGCAAAGCTGTTGCTATGCAGAACAGCTCTCAATGACCCTGTTCCATGTGTCCCATCCCCCAGCTCAGACTTGTGGGGGTGAGGACATCCTATATACATTTTTTTACTAATATTTCCTAGACACCCTGAGTTCTGGACCCCATTACCCCCATTACGAATCCCCCCACCCTTGGCTGCACCCTGTTACATCTCTAAACCTTGTAACAACCTTGCAAGGTCAAGTGAAAATACAAAAATCTGCTTTTGGTCTCTGCTTTAACCCTGCCTCATTGTAAGGTCTTGGGCAAGTCTCTGGATCTCAACTTTTTCTTGTCTGAAAAACAAATGAGGGAATTAAAAACTCACTATGGTCTCTGGTAGCTCTTGTATTCCCAGTTTTAAGGGACGGAACTTTCTCAAGGTACAAACGCCAGAACCATCAGTAATTTACTTATAATGACATCAAGCATCCTTTTCTTCACTCAATTCCTCGAAACCACCTCCCTACTTTTATCATCATCCTGATACCTTCAGCCCTGATTCTCAGGATAACAGACTTTTCTGATTGTTCTGTCTCCACTGATTTTTCTTTTCACTTTGCACGTTACATCCCTGCTTAATTCTTTAGCTGACCAGGATTTCTACCTTTTCCTCTCTGGGGAAAAAAATAAGAAGTTAAAAATATGAATACAATGTGTTGATGACTTATTTTGTTAGTAAAGGGAAATGGAATTTGCTGCCCCAAAATGTACCTCTTTGGGATATTATTTATGACCGGTTAATTTTAAGAAACAGCACATATGAGAGAAGCTGAGAAAACCTTGTAAAAGTCACCCTTTGTAAAAGGACATTTACATTTGTAAGGGCGTCTCCCTCACCATCCCAGAGCTGCCTTCACTATCAATAGAGAAGGTTAGAACTTAAATCTGAATAACAATCTTAGCCTGTTTGCAGGGCTTTTCCTGGCCACATCCCAGAACTGACTCTCCATCGGAAACATCTTCTTTTGTCTGTAGCTGACGGTGGTATTTCAGGCGATGTCTTCTGCCACTTTGGGGAGTTACTCAGCATTCCTGGGTTTCTTCCGTGTATACAGGAGGTATACATGTTTGTAAACAACTTTCACTAATTTTTCTCCTGCTGATTTCTCTCATGTTAATTTGGTTATTCCTCCAGCCAGAAGAACTTGAAGGGTAGAGGATAATTCTTCCTCCTTGTTACTAGAGATGAAAACATATAGTGAATGCTTTGTGATGTAGTAGACATTTCTGAAAGTCAAATTCTAAAAAAAGAAGCTGAGCCTTGTGCCTCTTCAAGCCCTTGTTCTCTTTTTCATTTCACTAACTTGTGGATATTAACTAAAGCACATGTGCAAATGCACATGCACAGGGATCCAAGGCCCTCTTCATTAAAACCCCAGCGCCTACAGAAAAGTGTTTGATGTGCTGGGAATTACTGACTCTCGCGTGGCACCTTCGCCATCCTTTATTAATGTCTATCATCAACATGTGATATAACTGAAATGGATTTTGTACCTCATCAATAAAAAGTCCCCAGGTTGTATAGACATAGAGCAAACACTCAAAATATTCAAAGAAAGAGAATGCTGATTGGTATACCCAAACTCTTCTTTGTCTCCTAAGGAGGTTTCCACTCCAGTGAGCTGTCAATCCTACACCACCCAAGTCTTAACAAAGACACATTTTAACACAATATGGAATAGTAAAATAAAAATATATCTGTAGATAAGATCATCATATTTTACACTAAGGCTGCAATTTTAATTAAAGTTGGCATATTTCTGCTGCTCTGATTTAAAAGACTAACTAAGTTGGACAATGCCTTAGGTCTTTAACTACACCCAACCTGTTTGTGATTTTTGACACTTTGCATTTGAGCTGTGTTATGAAGATGACAATGTGCCAGTCATACAAGCTGTCAAATGCCTGCTAAGATCTGTTCAGAGCCACACTCATTTGCACTCATATGAACACCTCTCAAAAAGCAATTACTTAAATACCTATAGTTTCAGGTGCCAGTCATGGCGAGTAAAACAAATTTTACAAGCCCAAGATGATGTACCAAAGTGCTGAAATAATTCCACAGAACGAATCAAGGTAAATAGTGGTTAGTACTGGAATGAGAGCATATCAGACGTTCACAGAACAAAGCGTTGGTGATGGATGTATGTGCAATCATACAGTTTAAACATCCTCTGAAACAACTCGATTAAGAATATTTTCAAACACAATATTAAAATTATGCCCTCCCCTGAGTGGGAAGAACTCTTTTACACATTGTTTGTGGGAGTTTAATTTGATACAAACTTCTGACAAATAGTTCAAGGATATGTATCATAATGTTTTAATGTTTGTGTTAGCAGTGAAATAGTACCAGCTGTTAACTTGCGGACTTATACCAGACTCTGTTCAGCCACACTGATTCTTGAGTTCAACTAAGAGAAGAACTCAAACCATATGAGAAAGTTTATTTAGAAAGTCACAGAAGTAGAAAGAAGTGAATCAGTTGGGTTGTGTGAGCTCACCAAACAAGGTACACAGGCAAAAGAGGGGCCCTTAGACCTTAGGAGAAGGAAAGTAGAGGTAACATGCTTGGGGGAAGACGATGGGAAAGGTAGGAGCAGGCTCCAGAGAGAGAAGGCATGCCCTGGGGAAAGTAAGGATGTGCTCAAGAGAGGTAGGTGTATTGGGTCCCCTGGCCCAAAGAATTTTTAAGGAGAGGTCCCAGGGAAGGATCTCAATAAAATATTCATTAGCTTTCCGGGTGTGTCCTTTTAGGGTCATGGTTTCCACTGATTGGTTGGTGCTAGAGAAAAGGGTCATTAGTCATCAAAGCTGGTCCTGATGTCAGCCATGGTGTCACCTCACTTGGTCTCGATGCTTTTCTGGGCCAGAAGCTAAAACACAACTGAGGCCTAAATGTTATCTATAGTTTGACCAAAACTCTGTCTCCTGGTCAACAGGCCTGAGGCTTTGTTCCTAAGATTATTTGATGCAGGTAAGAACCTCATTGTCCTGAAGGCTTAAGGGAGTGATCATGCAAGGGCTTGTATGGGAATCATATGAGTCTATTCTCCAGCCCCTTATTTTTCCTCTAAGGGGGTCTACCACAGGACTAGTGACATGCTAGGGGAAGAAGGGTCAGGAAAGGGTCTGAACTGCACGACCAGCAATATGTTAGGGAAGGAAAGGTCACCCTGGGGGTGAATTCCTTGTTTTCCCAGTTTTCTCATTGCTAGGCACCCAGGGCTTTCTGCCCTGGTGACCTCCCATACCTGGTCTATTGTTCCTACTCTCCTCATGCCTAACTGCCTACTATATTATTTACGTACTTTGATCCACTAATCTCAGAAACAGGGAAAAGGGTGAGGGTAATTGAAGAGTCTTCTCCGCAAAGGGTACCTCACGTGCAGAGTAGGAAGTGACAAAGTCTAAAGATCTTTTCCAGAACTATGAATATAGAAATCCTCTGGCACTTGGGAGTTCAGTCTTCATCATTTGGGCTCTTTGAAGCAACCACAAAAGGGACATGCAATAGCATGTAATGTCCCTAAAATATGACTATATCTGAATGACTGGGAGGTTTGAGAACATCTCTTTGTCAGTGAATATGTCAAGGAGTTTCTCTCATGTAGTACTTCATTTCACATGAGGGATTTGTGGGGCTATTTATATTTTCTATCATACCTCACTGTAAGGTTGTACAGGGGCCTTTCAAAGGTCAAAGTTAAGAGAAGCTGCTGTGGAGAATGGGAGCAAATGGAGAGGTTCTTTATAGGAATTGCCAGGCATTGCTGTGGGTCAGTCTGAGGTAAGAGGAGGGCTTGGCTCTTAATTCCATTCATTGGCCTGTTTCTATAAACTCCCAAGATAGGAATTTTATAGTTGTAATGTATCATACAAAAAAGAAAACAGCATAAAAAAGATGATGTGTGGCCACAAAGCCTAAGATATTTACTACGTGGCCCTTTACAGAAATGGTTTACCAACCCTGGTAAGAAAATACAAATATGCATCATTTCTCTGTGTTCACTTGAACTTCTCCAGCTATGTTCAACAGCCTGCAGCACAAAAGTCACAGGGACTGATTGATTCACATGGGAACTGAAGGGATTAAGGGAGAAGAAAAAATAATAACCAATGCATTGGATTGTGAGGACTAGGCTGGTCAGGGAAAGAAGTATAAACAGAAAAGGGCTGATATATTTGAGGAAGTGGAAGAATAATGGATTGGATATTTAAAAAAATGGTACAATGAGAGTAAGGGAGCAATGAGCTAAAAATATTAGAGTCTGAACTCGGGGTAGTGTATTTGGGTGTAATATTTCAGAGATGAATCAGTTCCAAAGTGTGTTGAGGGTCACGTGGCCCTGTGAGTGAGCAGCAGAAACGGAATGCAAGAAGATGGCTGGAGCTGAAAAGGTTAAGGAGATTTAGGTTCATGTTCTGGATAAAAATTATCCATGTGGTTATATATATGGATATAAAAAATTAAATATAATAAAGCAGTGCGCTTTATTTCCTCTGAAAATCAGCCACCGTAGCTGAAGTCCCTGAACCCAATGTGAAGTTACTGGACATGAAGTTGGGAGGAAACACACACTCCGTTCTCAGGAGGCAGTGGGCACAGCTCCAGCACAGCACTGAGGGGAATGAACGTGATTTCAAGAAAGAGGATGTGACATTCAAGGACTTTAACAAAACAAGGGAAACTAAGGACATTCTTCGAGTTTTGGGATGATGAAAATAAGAAATAGAGATTAAAGAAGAGGCCAGAATCGATGTTGTATTCCAAATATTATCCTTTATTCAGGAAGACTTAAATGATCTTACAGACCAAGGAGCTCCTTTGGATAGTGGATACATGGCAGTTCTTCATTTTCTTAGTAACGTATGGAGGTGATTCATGTTATCAGGATTGATTCTGAAGTTGGAAGCTGGCACTTTAATTTCCAAATTAATTACTAAGGTTAGTAATTAATTAATACTAGAAGGTTCTGATCATTCCTTCCCAAGAAGGTACATATACATGTTGTGTATGTACACAAGGGGACAAGAGAAGAAACATTTTAAAATTTCATTAGAGAAAACCTCCTCTCAGTCCCTGAAATAACAAAATAAAGGTATAATTGGATGACATCATCATTAATTATTTTTGTTCCTATAAGGTTCCCATTTGAGGAAAGTAATAGAAAACCAGCCACAAAAAGAATACTTTCTCTTTACATGCTCCTTTATCTTGGAGAAGTTCAAAAGTTAGGGAATACACACCTACAATCTCACCAGCATAGATGGTCTTGGATAGAAAATAAAGGACCTTACAGATAAAACATTTGGGGGAGGGTGGATAATCTTTGCTTCTTAGGTATCCATGAGTGCATACTAAATTGTACTGAGAGAATCAATGACCAGAAAATAGCAGCACTTACAACAGTCTATTGCACATTTACATTACATCTCGGCAACCACAGAGGCAAGAAAAATGTAATGAGCCACTCATTGGTTCTTCAACTCTGTGAATGGAATTAACACATGATTGGTCCATTCATGTTTCATTGGCCAGAGAAAGTTACTCGACCAGTCCTCAATTCAAAGAAGTGGAGTGTTTCATTTTCTTACAGGGCCTGAATATTTGTAAGCAATTATGCAGACTGCCACTTTTAGTATTTCAAAATGTTTGTCTCAGTACTTAAAAAAAAAAAAATCAGTCAGTGAATTTTGGCCAGACGTGGATTTATCTCCTGATGGTTGAAGAGCCTCCAAAAAAGTCATGAAAAACCAAGAGTGGATGTAAGACTTAAAGGAAAGGAAATGACTGAGCCAGGGACCAATGTTATTGATTAAAGTGGATATGTCAACCAGGGGTTCAGTTAATGACAATGACTGGTTAAGTAGATGGTTAGCTTCTATAGACAGTAAGCCTCAAAACAGGACAGTTGTGGGCTTTTTTACAATAAGGTAAAAATGAGTGTGTAAGAAGTTAGAGATTGCTTTCACTCCTCTCACCCCCACATGGTTTCCTGGATTATGTGAGGAGTGCTCATGAAAGGAACAGCCCATTTGGGGGAGACCTGATTTTATTGCAGTCATGTCTGGGAAGGAAAGCTATGGAGAGTTGAAGACTAATGCAGAGCTGGTTTACTATGGAGCTGGGGCTTCCGTGGGCAGGTACACAGTGCTGGGACGAAGGGCAATAACAGAAGGATGGGGAGTGAGAAAGCAGAGAATATAAGGAGAAGGCTGGAAGGAACAGACCAGAAAGGTTGGCATTTAGGTCACAGCTAAGGTCAATTGAAAAGAGAAGTTTGAATCGGTTAGCTGGTCCCCAGGGTCTGAGTGAGCCACAGGACAAAGGGGTTACTAGCCTTGCACAGGATGAGATGGCAGGATGTGATACAAGCCTGGTGAAGAATTGCCCCCGCACCACACAGGCCTAAACTCCAAGACTAACCAGATCACATGACATTTCCCTGCTCATCCTGCAGAGGCTTCAGCCCAGAACTCACTAAACAACCAGGCAAAGCAAAGAAAACACCTCAGCTAGAAAAGCTATTCCTCAATGCTTCGTTTTTCTGTGCCTTTTCGTTCTAACTTACGAGCACATATATTTCATCTTCGTAAAAGAATCTTCTACAACCTTCTAAAAGCTTCTTAGAAAAAAAGTGTAAGGAGAGAATTGGGCAAAAAGAAAATGCCAGCTCAAAAGGAAAAGTAAGTTCAAGGTTAGGGAGCATGGAAGAGGGAAAGGTAGAAATAAATGAGAAAAGTGAAAAAAAAGATGGATTCATAAGTTTGGTCAGAGCATTAAAGAGGGAGGTAGAAAAAAATGAATTGTAATACACTAAAAACATTTGCAGAAATTTTAAGGAAAGGAACAGTGTGACTCACTGTAGATAATACTGAAAATTAATATTGAGAGCTACTTTATTTCTCCTTTTTTAAAATCAGTAGACGCTTAAGGATATTATTCTGTGGATTGTTCCCCTCTGGTTTTGTTCTCTTTTTTTGAAGATTTTAAACTATGATTTCTTTAGAAGAAAACATCTCCCTCCAAATTGTATTGGCTGGTAAAATGCAACTAGACATTTCCTTTGGCACCTTAATGAATGACATCCCATTGATGTCACTGAATAACTCCATGGCTTTCAATGATATAAGGCAACAACCCAAGGAACCCATTCTTCATACCACTCCTCACCAGAATAACTCACACTTTCCCAAAAGAAAGAAAGTCTTTTTGTATTACAGGAAACCATAATGGTGCTCGATCTCTGACTGTCAAGTTAGTCGATAGAAATTCTCGCATCTCCTTGCAATAATACAATATTCAAGGAGTAGCCTCCAAATGACAATAAGTAATATTTATGGGTCAAGAATTTCTTCCTAGTTGGTTAAAATTCTAGAATCTAGAACTTTTTAGTTCTGACTTAATTTTTCATAGAAATTTTTTGGCATTAAATAGAGAATTAAAGAAATTTCTAGACTCTATACAAAGAAGAAAATTTATGGAGAAGAAATAAAAGTGTGTGAAATAAACAACATTCACAATCAATAAAATGTGCAAACAAGATATTTTTCTTCTGATAAATTGCAAAAAGTGAAAAAAACAGAAATACACAATGCTTATGAAGATGCAGCAAAATGGGTTCTTTCACACACAGCTTGATTGTTCTAAGTCTTTTGGAAAGCAATTTTGTAATATATCAAATATAACTATATAAGTATTTATAAATGTAAATATATACTTTAAGGCAATAATTATGCTTTAGGGAATTTATCACCAAAGTCTTATACATAAGATACTCTACCCAACATCATTTTTAATACTAGAAGTATGACGGTTTGGTAACACCTAATGTTTCAAAGAGAGAAACATGTAATTATGTTATAATCAAACACTATGCAAAACATTGCAATTATGAGAAGCAAGAGCTCCAACGACTCTTTAATATCAAAACTGAATATACAGAATAACTACAAATAATTGCAACTATATGTTTACAAATGCGGTTGGCGTCTATGAGGGTCTATGCACACTCACACGTACACACACGACCATCTTGAGATCATTTTGCCTGGAAGGATTAGAATATCCAATAATCACTGGCATTTAAACAGTAGATATTGTATAAATCAAGAATCTATCAAGAAAAAAATGACACACTTAAATTAATTTTAATTTGACAATATAGGGAAGCTATCCATGTGTGATGTGATCTTGTGGCTCAGCTCTGGATCTGAACGCAGACAGACGCACATGGCATGCAGAGAACATCCATGACTAGGTCTCCCGTGGAGAATCAGGCCTGCATTGTACCTAGGCAGCTTTGAGACTTGCTTTTGCTAAAAACTCCCTCACCTTGAATTGAGGAAACAAGTGTTTACTGTATATCTTTAAAGGAACTTCCTAAAATCTATGCTAAACCTCTCAAGTTTGGGTGTAACCAGTTCAACCTTTTCCCTTTACATTTGCAAATGACCTTTATCTTAAAGGGATTAACAATTCTTTCTTTTGTTATGGTAACCACCTAAAGCAACCTGTGCATAGTTAATGAGAACCCTCCTTGATGTAATCTACCTAGAATGTCAATAAAAGCCTGTCCAGGTGAGGTGTCTGGGCCCTCTCTCTCTGAGAGTGGCCATGCAGGCCGGCCTTCTCTCACTCTCTGGCCCGCTCTGGGCCTCTCTCACACTCTCGCCCTCTCCCTGGCCTTCTCTCTCTCTCTCTCCTTGGCCCTCCCTAACACACTCTCTCACTCTTTCCCTGGCTTTCTCTCACCCTTACCCTCTCTCTCTCTCCCTCTCTCTCACTCACTCACTCACTCACTCACTCACTCACTTTCTCTCTCTCTGGCCCTCTCTCTCTCTCTGTGGGAGAGTGGCCACGCAAGCCCTAGCACTCTCTCACTTGGAGAGTGGCTCGGCATCCCTTATTCTCCACCAGATTCCTTTAGTCCGCGTGAATTTGTTTGTTACTTGTCCAGGGATATAGGACAAGCATTCCATAACAACATGCGGTCCTGTCAGACGGGACCGCAACATGACAAGGACTTATTTAGAAGGGGCCTAGTTACATAGGTATGAATGGGGTGTAGCGGAACTGTAGGGGATAATGCAGGAATCTGGGGCTAGAGACAAGGAAGTTGTTATGACCCCTAGGCCCTAACAGAAGAAGGAAAAGAGGGTAAAGAAAAGAAAATAATGGAGAACTGACTAGCAAAGGTGATAAGCAAATGTACCAACAGACCTGCAGCAGAAAAAGTGTTCACTGTACTATAAAAGCTGGTGTGGTACTATACTTGGGGTGGGGAGGTGGCTGTAGGTTGACATCATAGTCACAAAGGAGCATCCTCATTTGTGGGAAGAAAAGGCTGTGTGAACATTCAAAACCACACATCACAAACCTTTGAATCCCAAAGTCTTCTCTAATTTTACCAGACCAAGAATAGTAACATAAAAAACTGAGACAGATGTGTTATTTCTGGGAGGCCTCACAGTAACTTTTGATCTGCTGCTTTAAATTCACGAAACAGAAACTGTGATATGACCACTGGCAGAGCAAACTAAGCTGCATTTGACACCACTTGAAGCACAGTTTGAAAATAAGAACAAATGACAACAATGATATAGTGCTCCCTTTGAAAGCATATTAAATTATAGGCATAATAATCAGAATGATATCAGTTACCAATATGCACAGCTTTAGAAATGCTTTGTCTAAAAGTAAATGTATAATTTCCTGGTTTTGATCATTACGCTGAGGTTATCTAAGAATATGTCTTTGTTTTTAAAAACACACACTGAAATATTTAGGACTAAATAGGCACATGTCTGCAGCTTCCTCTCAAATAGTTCAGGGCAAAAAAATTGTATATATACATATACATAGGAAGAATAAGGCAAACATGGTAAAATGTTAACATATAGAGAATCTAAGGGATGGATATATATAGGGATTCTTTGCATTATATTTCACTTTTCTGTAAGTCTGAAATTACTTCAAAGTAAAATGTAAATGTATAATGTATAAAATTCCAAGGAATAAATTCCTAGAGATTAACTACCTCTTCTTAGTCAAAAAGAATGAGAGCTGCAGAAGTAATTATTAAAGATGGCCGTGCTGGAGCAACAGTTGATAATGGAGATTTATTTGTTAATCACCGCAGAGTTATTGAATATTCCGCGCCCTACCAAAAATAAGCATTTTTTTTCAGTCATCTGAAAACTCATCACCACTTTATATTGTTAATGACACTCTCAATGCATAATGTGACACACTTTGATCTCGCGCCTACACCATCTGGTGAATTGAGGCATTGAAAATAGTGAAAGAACAAGGGAATTGATCAAAATTATGGTACCAGATTTGTAAATGGACTCAGGTATAACTGTCATCAATATACACAAACATAAGATTAATAGTAAACTAAGTGATAATATATTTGCCATTGAAGGCAAAGCTATATTTAATTCTTTTTATCTAATGATAAAACTTAATATTCAGCGGGAAAAATATATATTTTCTTGTCAAAGAGCATAAAGCAATTCCTTTATAGTTCAGAAATAATTTTATTTCTGAAAAATATTAAAAACTGTGGATTCTTAATCATGTATTCAACATTAATCTAACAGATACTTAGAGGCCACCTACCACATGTCAGGCACTCTTGTGGGCACTGGGAATGTAGAGAATAAAATTTAAAAATTCCTTTCTTCCTTGTGCTTACATTGTAGTGAGGTAATGAAAAAATAAGATAAAAAAGTAAAATATATAGTCTTACTGGTACTTGCTAGGGTAAAAAAAGAAATAAAAAAGGAAAGAGAGAAAAGAAATGTTCAAGGAGAGGGTGTAATTTTAGATAGGGTTGCCAGGGAAGTGATCAGAAGAAGGAAATTAAAAAATAAGCCATACAGAAATCTGGAAGAGCATTCCAGAGAGCGCAAAGCCCTGAAGCAAAAGCAGGACCGGTGGGTTGAGAAACAGCAATTGGCTCTTGGGCTGGAGCAGAGAGAAACAAGGGTGAAAATACAAGATGAGGCCAGAAAAGTACCTGGGTCTTAGACCGCATAAGACCTTGTACAGGAAAGGACATCGGCTCCTACCCCGAGTAAGCTAGGAAGTCATCAGCAAAAGCAGAACATCATCTGTCATGGTTTTGAGGATCTGTCTGGCTTCTCTGTTGAGAGCGAGCTGTCGCAGAGCAAGGCCAGAAGAAAACAAAATCAGCTAAGGGATCATAGCAAAAATCCAGGCAAGAGATCAGGGTGGTTCGGATCAGAACAGTAGCAATGACGGTGCTTGAATCCAGGCAGTCTTTGCTTTGAATGGACGGCAGAACTATAAATGTGTCCCTGCAAACTAAAATTATGCATCTTAATAGTCAGTAATCTTATCTTAGTGGTCAATAAGAAGAATTATAATTATTCCAGAACCTTTCAAATTTATTCTCAAAACATTAAAAGCCTCCTATTGTCAGTTATAAACATAGAGGGAAATGGAAAATAATATATATATTATTTATTTAGGACACTGTCATTTAAAATATTAGAAAAATTGAGATTTAGTGTTTTCTTTGCAAAAAAATTCTTCAAGAGTAATTTGAACAACCTTGCCTGTTTCTTCTTATAAAAATTAAATAATGAGCAAGCATCTTTCCTATGCCTTGGTAAATTGTTATGCTTGTAAGCCTGGGAGGTTTCCAACACTTTATCCACTCCACTTTCAATGTCTTGAAATACCTGAGAGTTCCCTTTGGTGTGGAGTTATTTATCAGCATCACCTGCACTGGAGAATTCACCCTTTTTGTCACAACCACCTTCTTCACTTATGTTGATAAGTCTACCTTCACTGAGTCCCTCTGGCAACAAATCCAGAGTCTCCTGAAGTATGGCTGCACTAATATTCCCATGAACAGGTATTTCTTTAATAACTCCATTTATGTTCTATTTGAATTTCACTTCCAGTATGATCATTTTTGTGACTTCACTGCATTTTTATCTTTGCAGATCACTTCCTTCTTTTTTTAATTGAATTTACTGGGGAGGCATTGGTTAATAAAACTACACAAGTTTCAGTGTCCAATTCTATAACACATCATCTGTATATTGTATTGTATGTTCACTGCCCAAAGCCAGGTCTCCTTTCATCACCTTCTACCCCTCTTTACCCTCTCAACCTCCCCCAACCTCCCTTAATTTTTTCTTTTGATTATCTGTTTTTGCAAAATGCCACGTAGGTTTATCACTAAGAGACAAGGAGGCAACACAATCATACAATTTGCTGCCTGTGCATGAACTGAATAATAGACGTGCCGTGAGCAATCACCGACAAGCTTTAAAAGACAAGACGTGACAGGTCATTGATTATGATGCACATTTGATATTTATGTAAAGATATGTGGACTGAAGAGCTAGCAGTCAAGTTTGTACTTTATGTAATTACTCATAGTTAATATACTGCGGTAACTAAAATCTGAACCACGTTATCGATGAACTGGTAACTGAAATTCATGTCTATCGGGACCACAAAGTGAAGACTACCTGTATTTTGAAGACAGAAACAATAGGATTTTTGGAAGACAGGCTGTGGGTGTGGGTACTTTTTCATAGAACCTATCAGAGGTGCAATGTCAAATGTGCTGGTGACATCATCTAATTACTGACTGTCCATCTTGATTAGCCAGCTTCATTATACAGTTAGTGTTGAATTTTCCAAAACAGTATCTCTTTAACTCTCACAACAGTCCCATGAGGTAGGTGTTACTAATGTCATTTTGCAGATGAGAAAACAGAAGCTCAGAAAAGTTAAGTAATTTACCCTAGTTTCACACAACTAGTAAGTGACAGACCAGGACTCACATTAATATCTTCTGAATTCGAGATACTGAATTCACTACTCTTTCCTTTGAACCCCGTCATCCTCCCAATTAGAAATAGACCAGAGCCCTCCAAAGTCCTGCTTTGGAAACCGTAACACCATATTTTCTATGCCATAATGAGTTACCATATGGAAGCTGTAGAAAGCAAGTGAGAGCAGAAATAAAACAAGTGTGGTGTGTTTGAATCTCCTGCCTGTATAAATATCCTACAAGTTCCCATTTAAATTCTGGCCTTAACCTCCATGACAAGGATATATAAAATATTTAAGGGTTCCTTTGTTATCATAGCAACAAGACTAGCAGTGCCTAATTCAGCTTCTCCAGACTTCAATTATAATACTTAATGAAAATCCATAAAAAGACAAAAAACTGACAACTACACTGATGGAAAGCAAAAGTCTAGGATACATATATATAATATATATATATATAGTCTCCCAAACTTCAGAGAACTTTCCACTATCTTCATAAACAACAAAGATGAAGTAAGAAATGCATTCCCCACTTGCTGAAACTCTAGCCCGAGGACGAGAACATGAAGGAGAGGTGCCTGGAAGGCAGAAAAGGCATTGGCTCACAGCAGTGACCACACCTCACTCAAAAGTGTCTGCTCCCACTGGTCAGAAACTCATCTCTCTTCCCCAAAGCACTTACCTTCTAATCCAGCAAATTTCTCTCCTCCTTCATCATTTCCGAAGCTGTTCTTTTTCCATTTGCTCTCAGATATTATTCCTGAATATCCCTTCTCTTACAGCCATTGTGTAATAAATACCAAGCAAAATTAAAACATGTAAATATAAACAAATTGATAACACCCCTGACTGGAGAAAAAATAAGATACCTTCCACTCGGGGGACATTTTCTTATTTGTGTCCTCAATGAGGATAAATTAAGAAATGTATTCCTGAATTTCTCAAGCTCTGCTTTGGGAATTATACTCATGAAACCTACCAAGAGCAGAGGATTCCTTTAAATTTTCCAAAGGAAAAATATATATTATCATTAAGCTGACAGATACATGTCCTATTTAAATTAAATGACTGTGACTCTTCTTATTTTAAGAGAGAAATGGAGGATTTGATATGCATACCACAGAAGACACATGTGATTTCTCAGAGAATGGGCACACGTTTTTCTCAGAGTGGTTTTGAAAAAAGCCTGTGATAGAATAGACATATAATTATAGGTGTTGTGCCGCTTCCTTCTGAGTGTGGCCTAATACCCTCCTCCTCCCCGCCATGTGCACCAACCCCAGCCTATCCCAACTCCCCTCACCCTCTTGGCTTTCCCAGGAACTGCGGCACTCTCATTGAGGGTAACCATATCCACTCCAAATACTGCCTAACAGTTTTTCTTAAAAACTGAAAATGTAGTTGTTATATGCAACATTAAAACAATCTATCAGTTAGCATGGCATGTCACATATGTAAGTAAAAATGGCAGATCCAATACACACCTCTAATTTTACTCCTTTCCATTAAGGCGGCAATAAAGGGATTTTTGCTTTTAAAGACATAAATCCCCAAGTAGTGGGGGATAGAACAGGAGGAGAAGCAACTTCAATGACATTTTGGAAAAAGGAAAACAGGTGGAAGAGTGAAAACTAACTCAGAAGACCAGAAAAAGATGAATCTTAATCTTGCAAATGAGGAAGCCTCAATGTGTTTACAGAACCATTAAGGGCTCAGGTATTGAAGGACTAAGTAATTCCGGAGATAGAGTGCTAACATAAGGAAAATTGATGAAGAGCTATTTAAGAAGCAGCTAGAGACCAGATACCCTCCTCTACTCCACAAAGCTGGGCAAATTCCCCCCTGTCGCCTGACAGAGGACCAGTCACTTATTCTTTGGAGATTTGTCTTAATCTGACATCCTTAAACATAAGTGGGCTACCAAGATTCCCAGACAGCTGAGAACACCTTCTAACAGAAATAACTGAGATGAAGCAAACAGAAAAAAAGCACTCAGAGGAAACAGAGATTCTGCAGGGGAAGGAAGCTTGAGAAAAACTCAATAATCCTACAGACAGAGAGCGGTTAATAAGACACCAGAAAAAGGAGCACTCGAGGAACAAAAGGTAGGCCATGAAATTTAAAATATGAGAGCATGATTTTTTTAAAGAGTTAATAGATTTATTTAAAAACTTAGGAAATCTCCCATTAAAAAAAAGAAAAAGTGAAAGAAATGGAAAAAATAAGAAAGCTTGTGCATTTGGTTGAAATTCTTTCTTATTTTCATCAATGAATAAATGTACATGTCTTTGAAAGCCAAATTACACTAAAGGCTTCGGACAAACAAAATCACTTCCCCTATCCACTCTTTCCTAGTTCCTACTTGTTGATTTCAGAGACAATCACATTGACTTTTTCAGCTGTTTCTTTTCTGCTATTTACCTAACTTTGTGTATTTAAATAACATGTGTACTTTGCTCTGTTTAGATACATCAGGTTTGCACATAATCTAATTACTTCCTATTATGGTGGTTGAGCCTTTTACCCTTATGCTCCCATCTCCTCTGCTTTCCCTGCTCCATGATTCTAACGTAGTTGTATTCATTTTACTCACAGCTGAGTACTATGATTACATTTCCCTTCCTATATTTTTGCTGAAATTATTACCATCTTTTTTTTTTTTTTTACTGAGGTACAATTTACACGTGGTAATATGCACTCACCATTGCAATTGAATGAATTCTAGTAAGTTGATAGAGTTGTGCAGTTCCCGCTACAGCCTAGCTTTGGAACCTTTCCATCACCCCCCAAAACTCCTTCGTGTCTGTTTGCGCTCAGGCACTGCTTCAGCCCTCAGCCCCAGGCAGCTGCTCGTCTGTTTTCTTTCTCTGTGAATTTGCCTTTTCTGGAAACTTCATGTAAATGGAATCATGCAATATGTAGTCTTCTGTGTCTGGCTTCTTTCACTTAGCATAATATTTTGAGATTCATTATGTTGTAGCATGTATCTGTAGTTTGTTTCTTTTTATTGGTATTCTATTTTATGGATATACAACACTTGGTTAATCTACTTACCAGTTGATGGATATTTGGATTGTTTCCACTTTTTGGCTACTATAAATAATGCTGCTGTGAATATGTGTGTACAAGTCTTTGTATGGACTCATGTTTTCATTTCCCTTGGATAAATACCTCGGCATAGAATTGCTGAGTTGTATAGTAAATTTATGTTTAACTTCTTAAGAAACTGCTCGCCCACCCTGGCCGGGTGGCTCGAATGATTGAAGCATTGTCCCGTACACCAAAAGGCTGCGGGTTTGATCCCTGGTCAGGGTGTGTACCTAGGTTGCTGGTTCAATCCCCAGTCGGGGAGCATAGGGGGCAACTAAATGAAGTTTCTCTCTCACATTGGTATTTCTCTCTGTCCCTTCCTCTCTCTATAAAATCAATAAACAGCCTTGTCTGAGGATTAAAAAATAAATAGAAAGTTAAAAGAAACTGCTAACTTATTTTTCAAAGTAGCTGCCTTATTTTACAGTCCCACGAGCAATATATGAGAGTTTAGTTACTCTGTACCCTCACCTATGCTTGAAATTGTCAGTCTTTTCGTTTAAAGCCATTTTAATCAGTGTGTAGCAGATCTCATTTTAATTTGCATTTCCCTATTTTGAGAATCTTTGCATGGGCTTATTAGCCCATGATGTTGATGAAATGTCAATGCAATTGATTAGTCTTTTTTCTGTCATAACAAATTACCACAAATGTGGCTGTTTAAAAATACACGCATTTATTACCTCACAGTTTTGGGGTTTTTTTAAGATTTTATTTTTTAGAGAGAAGGGAAGGGAAGGAGAGGGAGAGAAACATCAACGTGTGATTGCTTCTCACATGCCCCCTACTGGGAACCTGGCCTGCAACCCAGGCCTGTGCCCTGACTGGGAATCAAACCAGCAACCCTTTGGTTCACAGGCTGGCACCCAACCACTGAGCCACACCAGCCAGGGCCCATTTATTTCAACCTTGATTTCTCTCATCAGTGTTTGGTACTCTGTGAATAAAACTTGTACTTTTTTTGTCATGTTTATTCTCAGTATTTTATTCTTTTTGATGTTCTCAGGAGTGGAATTTTCATTTTCCAATTGCTCATTGCTAAAATATAGAAAAATAATTCATTTTTGTATATTTATTTTGTATCTTGGGACCTTGAATTCATTTGTTAGTTCCAGTATTTTAAAATACTTCTTAGGAGTTTCTATACTTAGGGTCATGTTATCATCAAAAAAAGCAGTTTTCCTTCTTCCTTTTCAATCCATGTGCTCTTAATTTCTTTGTCTTATCTTAGAGTCTCCAGTACAATGATGAATAGAATGGGAGAAAGCAGACATCTTTGCCTTATTTTTAACCTTAGGAACAAAGCACTAAGTCTTTCACAGTTAGGTCTAATGCCAACTACAGAGTTCTGTAGGTGCCCTTACATTGACAAAGTTCCCCATTATTCCCGATTCACTGAGATTTTATCATTCGTGGGTGCTGAATTTTTTATAATGTTTCAGTTTTCTGGTTCTTCAGATGATTGTGTGGTTATATTCTTTTTCTATTAATATGTTATACTATACTGATTTGTTTTGAGACATTAAAATACCTTCCACTTTTGTGATAAATCCCACTTGGCCATGGTGTATCCATATGCTGCTGGATTTAATTTTCTAATTTTCTTGAGGGTTTTTGCATATATATTAAAGGGAGAAATTGATCTGTAAAGTTTTTCTTTTTGCTGTTTTTCTTTCACTCAGCTTTGGCAACCTTCAGTTTATTCTCTTTATGGGTTCTTTCCTGTTTTGTTTTGTCTTTGTGGTTTTCTTTTCTTAGATAACTCTACATGGCTTAAGTGTCAGGATAATACTAGCCTCATAGCATTGGGAAGTATCTTCTCTTCCTCTATTTTCTCGCAGAATTTGTAAAAGGTTGCTATTATTTCTTACTTAAATGTTTGACAGAATTCACTAGTGAACATATCAGGGCCTGGGCTTTTCCTTGTGGGTTTTTTTTTTTAAGATTTTATTTATTTATTTTTAGAGAGAGGGGAAGAGAAGGAGAAACAGAGGGAGAGAAATATCAGTATGTCCCCTACTGGGGACCTGGTCGGCTACCCAGGCATGTGCCCTGACTCGGAATCAAACCCACGACCCTTGGTTCCCAGTCTGGCGCTCAATCCACTGAGCCACACCAGCCAGGGCTCTTTGTGGATTTTTGACTACTAATCTAATTTCTTTACTTGTTTGTCTATTAAGATCTTCTATTTCTTCTTGAGTCAGTTTCAATCTTTTTAGAAAATTGTTTCATCTAAGTTTTCTAATTTTTTGACAGAATATTGCTTATAATATTACAGTTGGTAGTAATGACTCCACTTCTATTCTTCAATTTGCTAATTTGTGTCTTCTTTTTTTTTCTTGATCATACTAGATTCAGGGTCAACATAGTCATGGGCTTAGTGGTCAGCCCATGATTGGCCAGATTTTCTACTCAAACACCTGAAGTGATTAAGGCACATATCCTCTTCATAGATCAATTTGTTGGTTGGTAGCACATCCAAATTTGACTCTTTGACCCTGCTTTACACTCTGCCATACTCTTTCAGGTGTCCTCTGTGTGGACTCAATAAAATTAACTTTAGTTTACATCTGTACGTACATGTGGCCTCCCAGTCAGCCAGTTCTGTGGGAGGACATTAGCTAGTTCTTTTATGTTTAATTTTTTTGGACTCTACCTGCTAATTTCCTGGTGAGTTCACAGGTCTGCCACTCATGCCAGCCAGAATTACAGCCTCAGGCTTGCATAGCAGAGCTTTCAATATTCTCTTCCTGAAATTGCTGCTATTACTGGCAATAGTGGTGGGTGTGGGGGAAGGGGGAAGGCATTTGGCCTCCAAGTCAGCCCTTCAGCAGCAAAGCTGATGGCTTTCAGGCTAGCCCCACCCTCTTACAAATACCAAGTCATTGAGCTGAAAGATCAGATGGGAACAGCCCCAGGCAAAAACACCCAACTTTCAAGGTTCTTACCTCAAGTTCAGTAAAACTTTTTTAGTAATAAATGCTTCTCAATTTGTTTTTGCCTTTGTTTGATTTCCAGAGCCCTAAACTTTTTTTAAGTAAGTTAAATTTTATACTTATTTTGGAGGGAAAAGGATTTGTCAGGCTTTTCACTTTGCCATAATTGGAAAGCCTCATTTTGGCCACCTGGCATCTTAGATCTGTTTTCATTTATTTGGTTTTTCCTTATATTTATTGCTAAATGTCTACACACATACCAATAGTCAGGATAATTTTCCACCAGAAAGATACTTCTCTCTTTCAATGTTTTATTTTTGAAGTCTTCCCTCCTGAGAGTTTTTATTCTGCTTTTGTCGAGTAGAAATTAATTGCAGCACTAATATCCTAGGTCATCACTTCCTAGGATAATATCCTAGGAATCCCCTTCACCTATGTACTGATTTAGATTATCTGTGTCGTGAATCCCAAGACTTTCTCTTTTTCGTTATTCTCTTGTTTCCATGTTAAAGACAGTGCTCTTTCAGCATGCCAGCCTCAACACGCCTGCTCTGATGTATGCTTCTCTCAAAGTGTTGTTGGGCTTGGTGGAATTTTGTTGTTGTTTTGTGCAGTGGACAATGGAATTTGAAACAAATAGCCTAACTGCTAGGGGAAATAGATTGAGCAGAGAGAAGAAAAAACGAAATGTAGTCTTTTTGTCAATGATTTAAAAATAAGAATTGCATTCTTTTGAATAGGACAAATTGCTGATTCTGGCCTCAGTGTGGTTTCAAGACCAAAGCAAAGGGCACCAAGGAAGCACATGACATTCCTAATACAGAAACATGAGGATTATAAGGCTGATGCAAAAGTCAGCAACACATTGTTCAGGGACTCAAATGTTGGAAAATTTTTAGTTTTGGGTAATAGCTAATAAACTTAGTAATCAAGGCATGTAAAAAGCTATTGTTTCAGGTACTGAAGGTATCATGACCCACATTGACTCCAGGGGACCATAAGCAGTCCCACCTTTGTGACTGCAAGTGATCAAGGTGGTATCTGAGCCATTGTGCTCCAGGGTGAGATGCCCACGGCCCAGGACACAGATAAAGACCACCGCCCTGAGGCACAGATGAAAGATTGCTGCATCTTTTATCTGACTTTTTCCCTGAATTCCAATCCCCTTACCTATACTTTTCCTCTCCTTATAAAAAGGGTCGATTTAAAGTGGAATTTAAGACGGTCTGTTAGGGTACAAATCTGCAGTCTTCTCAGATCGCCAGCCATCTGAATAAAGCACCCATCAAGATTCAATCCCTGTCTCTGCTTATTGGGTCTGGTAGGTGACAGGCAGCATGAACACTGGCTTTTCCAGTTTCAACATCAGTACAGATCTTTGTCTAAAACAGGCTCAGCGTGCAAAACTAGAACTTTAACAAAGCTTGGATTAGTTCTAATACACAACCCTTGTCAAAAGCATCCTCCAAATACGCTTCTCAAATCCAATCAACTCTCACAGCCTGGAAGACCTTGGTAGAACCACATGCCCTGGAGATGAGAAGCTGGTTGTGTCATGGACAAGAGAAAATAAGTGAAGCAGAGCCTTTGACAAACGATTTTATCCACTCCAGAACTGCCGGCTTAATGTTTAGAAGCAGGATGTGGATGAATTGACAGCTACTCACTTTATAGGCAGGATGCAATTCGATCCTGACGTCTTTCTGCAGCCGGCTCCTGGTTTTGATTCAGTATATCCATAGTGATGTCGCCCAAGAAAGTTTTCCACTTTATGAACACTCTGAAAACTCTAAAGGCTACCAGCACCTTTGAAATAGTGAGAGAAAAAAAGTTTATTTGCTGAGCAAAACTTCAATGGGATGAAACATCTGGTACCGAAAGTGCAGACAGAGTGCCTGCAATGATTACCACACATTTATTTTTGCTTCTCCTGTGAGGATGGAGGCTGCACACACAGTACTGAGGCTCATTTTGTTCTCCATCAGACTACACTGGCACCAAAGGGCTGTCTACGTCCTATATAAAGATTGTCTTCTGCAGTGAATGCTATTTTATCAATGCCAGGGATAAATTTATTATCTGCTCAAGAGGTCTTGTCAAAAACTGAAGGTATAATATTAAGTTCTTAATGACACTAACGTTCATTAGATTTCAGAAAATCTTAAAATCCTTTTTTTGAAGGCCGGACAAATTTTGGGTTGTTGATGATAGACTATGTGTTTGACTACATTTACAGTAACATAAAGACATTCTCAGGGCCATTTAAAAGGGAGATTTATTTTGGCCTGGCTCACTTGGAAGGTAACTTGGGTCCATATAAATGAAGTAAATTATTCCCTTTAAGACAATAGTCAGTGTGTGAAACCATGAAGTCTTAGCCAGCCTGTAAAGTCAACTGCACCCATAACTCCCAAATATTTACAAAGTACTGGGCCAAGCAATGAATAGACAATGAAAGGGCCAAGGTCTGCCTGGCCTCCATGTTCAAGTCAACTTTCCCCTCTTATTCAATCTCATAATGTCATGTACCTCTTCTTCATAATACTTTCTGTGATTATAATTTTACATTTTAATGGTCCTTTTGATGTGTCCACTTGGTTATAATCTCCATTATTCATTCAAACACTACCCTAGGTGTTGTTATGAAGGTATTTTGTACATATGATTGAAATCCATAATCAGTTAAATTTAAGTAAGAGAGATTATCTTATATGATCTGGGTTGGACCTGATTCACTCAACTGAAATACTTCAAAAGCCAAGCTGAGATTTTTCTAAAGAAGAAATGTGTGGACATCCACTTCAGTCCAAACCTGAGAGATTCCAGCCTGCCCCTTCTGCTACCCTGCCCTACAAATTTCAGACTGCCTAGCTAACCAACACAATTGACTAACCCAACTCTTGTAATAAGTTTCTTAAGATATATCTTTTACTGGTTCTACTTCCCTGGCTGAACCCTGACTTTTATAACACTTTTGTGTGATTTGGAGGAAAATATGTTTTATACTCTGAACTGTAAACTTCATGAAAGCAGAGATTGTGCCACTTTTATTTATGTATTTATTTATTTGCCAATGATGGTAGCCCATGGTGTGTCTAGTGCCTCACTTACAAAACTCACTCCAAAAAATACTTGCTGAATGAAAGATCTGTAGAGTTCTATATTTTAAACTAAAAAAATAACCCCCTAAATAAAACTGTCTTTGAAGCCCAATGAAAGTACAAAACAGGAAGTCAAAAAGGCTCCTTTTCACCTTAACTGTGGATATATCATTATTCTTATACTGGTTAAGTAGGGACAATAACTAAAAATGTAATTATTTACTCAGTACTTGTTCTGTACCAGACACCATGCTACATGCTACATGCCACATGCTATATATATATACACACACACACATATATATATATATATCTTTAATCCTCAAAACAACCATGGGTAGTAAGGATTATTATTCCCACTTATAACCAGAAAAATGAGACAGAAATTAGGAAATGTGTCCAAGATCACAGAAACAGCAAGGAATAAACTAAGATGTGAACCAGGTATGTTCCTCCAAAGCCAAGGTTTTGCTATATCACCTCGTTCTCAAGTCTGGAGATCCAAGGCCTTTGAGAGCCTATTAATATAAATTTGGATGATGTTCATTCATTCTTCAACATTCCCCATCATACCATGAACCGAATGTCCCCGGTACACACCTGTGTCTCTGCTGAAATTGTTAATAGCATTTTTTTTTCACTACTGGCAGTGTTCTAGTTTGGGCATTAAGTGATATGGCCCCTCTGCACACAGAAAAATGTGTTCCATGCATGAACAGGAATTGAAGTAAGCTGTGTCTTTGCTGTGACTTGAGTGGGCCCAAGATAGCACCTGTATTAAAGCCAGTGTCTTCTCTGCTCTCCCCCACATGTTAGATCGAGTTTGCACAGCTACATCTCCAGGAGACCTACACACTCATGTGCATGTGTAAAGGGGGAAGACACAACTCCAATAACTAGAACATGGAGCCCTGCCCTTTGACCTCTGAAATTGCCTCACTAAATTCTACTACCTAAGTATCATCATCATGAATGAATGATTCCCCCAGATCTGACTTCCTATGAAGACTTAATTCTGACAGACCTGGATGCATATCAGAGCAACTTTCTCCAGGACAAGAGGGAAAAGCATACTTCACTCCCAGGAAACTTAACAGATGCCTGAAAAAGGGGGAGTGCCTGAAAATGATCATGATTATTTACTGTTTTGGGGAGGTTAGGTCAACTATGCTCAGTTTACAGTGAACTTCGCAAGCCAGTACATAGTGTTCTGAAGTTATTAAAAATAACTCATAGAAGAAAAAGTACACAGAAACAAAATAAAATTTGGAAAAGCTTCAGTGGAAACACAGAAAAAATACTGTGGAAAACCAAACAAAAATAATGATATTTTAATTGGTTATTGGTAGATTAGCTGTTATGTAAATTAAAGGTCCTCTTCTTGTGAAGGCATCAAGCAAAACCTAAAATTGATAAGATATAGGCACAAATAATCTACTTTTAAAGCTTGGTTATTGTATAATTTCTTTCTCTATAGATGAACAATGACTTAAGAAAAGTTATTTATCATATTAATAGCAAATGTTTTCACAATTTTAAATATGTTCTGTGGAGCCTTAGTTAAATTCAGTTCTTCAAACACAGTTCAGTTCTTTTGATACCAACAAAAGAAACAATCTATAGGATATATAACAGTAATGTTTTTGGTCTTTCCTACAAGGAAAACTATTTTCTTAAAGTAAGCTTATTACTGGTTTTCTTATAAGGGTTAAAAAAATCCACAAAATTCTAGCCCAAAAAGAAAACCCATTTCTCTCCCAACATTGCCCGGAGCAGTAACACAGGTCAGCATGCTCGTGTGTGTGTGTGTGTGTGTGTGTGTGTGTGTGTGTGTGTGTGTGAGTGATATGTATTACATCGCTGCTTTTCCTAGAAGATCTTTTTTCATTCCTCTCTAGTTATACTGTTTTAATTCTCCAAACATGAATGAAATTGGGGAACTAATCCTGTTGGACACATAACTTAAGCCCAAGCGATAGTTCATAATGATATTAAGTTGCGATCTAACAAGCAATCAGAGACTAAAGAATAATATTCTGGTCAAGTCACAAAATAGATATTGTAATAAAATGTTTAAACTTACAACTGTGGCATATTACTTTTACTCTTTTTGCTATTTATGTACTCATATTGGGTTGGAATAAATATCAAATTTCTTTGCAAATATGGTCCGTTAAGGATTATAATCATACTCTTGCCAAGTGCGAACTCATGGTTAACTTTTATTTCTTGGCATCTGTAAGAAAAGAAAAAGGATATGTGAGCTTATTTGAAATCTTCCATTTTTATTAATAGCTTCTTTCTAAAGTGTGTAAATACTTCTTTTATTAATATTAAGATAATTTTTCATAACTTTTCCTAAATCTCACCTCAAAATGTTCTGGAATGTAAGGCAGAAGGCTATAGCTGATGACTTTAAGAAACCATTGAATGCTAAGCATTAATTACAAGCCTCCCGAACAGCACTGTCCCGAGAGCCCGGCATGTAACCCTGGCCCTGCCACCGAGGGCACGGCTGGACACACTACCGCCCACGAACCAAATGTAGCCTGGAGTCTGATTTTGGACAGCTTTCTAACTACAATAGGTTTTACATTTTTAAAAAGTAAATATCATAAAAGAATATGGAACAGAGACAGTATGTGGCATGCAAAGCCAAAAATACTGATCATGTGGCCTTTTACAGAATGTTGCCAACCCTTGGTCTAGGATATCACAATATTGCCAGGAAAATGAGATGTGCCTATGTCCAATAACTGGTAAGAAACATAGGATCATATAATCAAGTGCTGAAGTATGCAGAATGGACTGAAGGTAAGACTTCAAAGAAAAGAGGCACCAATCCTTGTGAGCCAATGTCCCTGCAGAGATGGCCTCTGGAACTTCCCTGTGGTCATGAATGACCTAGGAACTCATAACCATGCAGATTCTGATTCAGCCGGTCTGGGACAGGCTCAAGATTCTGTATTTCTAACAAGCTACCAGATGATACCCAGGTTGCTCATCTCCACACTACATTTTGAATAGTGAGGATTTAGAGGACAGGGAGGGCTCAGAAACGTGAACAGTAGTAAAGGGGCTGCCTGTTGATGCACTTAGAAGCCATGGTAACAGGCACAGGAAAATAGTTCAACAGAATAAAGGTACCTGTGTTTTCCATACACGTCTTGCCAATGAGATGACAACTCCCGGGGCTCAGTTTTCCCTAATGCTGTTGCCCAGATTATTGATACTAGACCAAAGCCAAAAGAGTTCCTTGCCTTCATGTGAAATACACCAATCATCATTTCCAATGGTCTGAAAGATGTGAAAAGCCCTGTTGAAAGAAAAATTTTCTTATGCTAGGAATTGAATTAATATGAGCTGAGTTAGTTTTGTAATAAAGATTTTGCAATTACACTAACTTCTTTCCTATATACGTTTTACATTCAAATTGATCTAAAATGTTATTTAAAACTTTAATATATTTTAAATGCTATAATTTCATTCCCAAACAATCAAAAGCCCTTTTCAGCTCTGGCCAGAGTATTCTGTGTGAAGACTCACTCACCAAAAGAGCCGTCTGTGTCCAAGACAATTCAAGCATCCCTCAGCATGTATTTGGCTAGGCTAGCCTAAACACTATTATTAGTTGTAAAATTTTAAGACATTATTTTTATTGCAAAATAAAAAAAATTGTAATAGTCTCAGGTACAGTGTAGCAGTGTTTAAAGTTAAAATTGCGGTGACAGAGTAAATGATATGAACACTGCTGCTTGGAGAAGAGTCAAAGACAATCTTTAAAATCAGGCCATCTTCCTAGTATTCATAAAATAAAAACCACATAGATAATGACTAGGTTCCATTACAGCCAGGAAAAGGAAAATTATTAACCCTGAATAAGACATTTTGGGGCTGCTCAGATTCCCCCCCCCCCCCAAGGTTTCGCTTAAAGCAGTAAAGAAAAATGTCTTTGCAAATTACCTCCATGACACCCACAGCCATTATTTCTGGGTGGATATAGGCCTAATGAGGTTTGGTACCTAAAATGATCAGTGGGGTTGAATTCAATTAGTGGTACTGCTAAGTGGTACCTGCAGAAAGCATGGTGTGCAAAAAATATGCCCACTTTAGAATTGAGCAACCCGCTTTGCTTCCTTCTTCCTACCAACATTCACAGACTGATCTCCCAAAAGTCTTTTAGTTTAAAAGCGTCTCTTCCTACCAGAGAGCTCCCTTTCCCAGCAACGTTCTGATTTCTCAGCCCTAGTAAATTGCCCTAGACTTTCTTTTCCTATAACATTTAAAGCCTGGCTTCATTTTTAAGCCTTTAAACTATAGTGCAGGATGCTCTAGGTCCAATTTGAGCTCAATCACAGCATTAAGAGGCTTCAAATTAATGAAAAGTTTGAAAAGTAGGTAAGATGAGTAGCAGTTGGCGGAACTGAAGTTACCTAAACTGGAGGAAGGAGAATGAGAGGAAAGAAACTTCCTGGTGTGCTGCAGCCAGCTCATACTAACTCTTAAGAGCCCATTGTTAATTTTTAGGCATTTTGTGAGCTCA
This sequence comes from Macrotus californicus, assembly GCA_007922815.1. Lineage (NCBI taxonomy): Eukaryota > Metazoa > Chordata > Mammalia > Chiroptera > Phyllostomidae > Macrotus > Macrotus californicus. Next base: position 5,425 of record VMDR010008394.1, on the reverse strand, counting down.
CTGAGAAACACAATCATTAATCAAGAATAAGTTACATAAATGTATATATTACAAATAAAAGCAATACAAAAGGGTACAAAGAAACTTTGGGGATAATGGCTAAGTTCAAGTATCTTGATTGTGGTGATGATTTCAAGAAGCATATTTTGGTACTGTACAAGGACTTCTAAAACATTGAAAACCTTACTTATTCCATTCTGAAATTTTATGTAAGATTGAACATAAGCCTATTCTTAGTAATTAAAACCTTCATTGTTGTCATGGTACTTATTGTTATATAGAAAGTGATGGAAATTTGGAATCTCTATTTTAGAGGATCGAAGCGTGAGGTCTGCTCATGAGTGACCTTTGTCATGTGTCACTGAGAGCTCCTCTGGTTTATGGTGGCACCATTGGGAACCTCTCCAACATGCTCAATAGCTCAGGTAGAGGAGCTGAGAAAGCAAATGGCATGCCAGATCCAAAGTCTGAGGCCAGCAGGAAACTATTTGCAGGTTGAAAAGGCAAGGAAATTGTGCAAAGTGATAAACCAAAAGTTGAAATCATCCTGGAGTATGGGTTAGAACGGCAAACAGTCAGTATTTTCTAAAATTTTAGGTATTTAATAAAAATAGTGAGATAAGAAATGTGAAAAACAAAGAAAAAGGTGATTTCAGATGACAGCCAGTGCCCACCATAAATTGTTTCAGTTTCAGATGAATCACTAAAATATCTTAGCTCCCAACTCCATTTTTAAATGAGATTCTGTTATATTCTACTTTGAGCTTTTCAAAATAATATTCCTTGAGCTTATTATAAAAACTGTTCAAATCATTTGTAACTAAATGGGGTTTCACCAAAGTTTATAATAGTCATCTTATCCTTAAGAATGGCTTTCACACCATGCTTTGCAAACACCATGTAAAATAAAAGCATTTTTGCAGCTGGCATTTCTCTGTTCCCAACTGGGACCTTCCAGTAAAAACTAAGAAACAATTTGACTATAATAACCCTTGATCCCAAGCTTTGTTTTAGTTCAGGCTTTTTTCTTTTTTAAAAAAATTTTCTTTTATTGTATTTCTTTCCATTACCATTTATCCCCTTAATACCCTCTTCCACCTCCACCCCCCTGTAATCACCACACTGTTGTTCATGCCCCCTTGAGTCTTTTTTCTTTTTTGCTTGATCCCTCCACCCTCAGGCCCCCTCCTCAGAGCTGTCAGCCTGGTCTCTATCTCTGAATCTGTCTTTATTTTGCTTGTTAGCTCAGTTTTTATAAGGGATATAAGGAATACAGACTAACTGGCATTAGCTGAAGGAAAGAAAACTTACTGTAAAGGGTTTTCATGGAAAGAAATGATGGGGATTATAGTAGAATTCACTGTAGGGACCGTGGAGCTGAACGGGTGCTGCCCAGTCTCCAGGATGTGGAGTCTACAGATGTGCACTTCAATGGTTCTCTGTCAGCGCAACACTGCGGCTTCTTTCAGTTCTACTCCCAGCAGGCTTCCTCATAGTTTCTGGTGCCCCGTGGTTTTGCCCAAGGCCCTCTAGCAAATTCTTACTGCGGATCTCTAGCAGTAAATATGATTGTCTCCACGTATCTTTTGTGACAATCAGGTGGAAAACCAGCCTATAGATTGGTTTCCAAAGTCAGGTGCTCACCTCTAATCCATTCAGTTTTACCTGCTTGGGGCCACCTGGTGGGATCTAAGTCACAAATGCAGCAGAGACTCTTGGGGGAGCAGTTCGCTCAGAAGAGGGATAAGCATGATAGGTGATTTTAATTACAATCGCTTGCAGGTCAGGACTGAGGGAAAATGGGCCCAGGTGCACTTTAGAGTATATTTTAGAAACATAACGAGACCGGAAAAAACGCTCTACTCACTTTGTTACCTGTTCAGGTCCTGCCAGTTGCATTCTGATAGATTTATAGCTGAAGCAGGGTTCTGTACACATACTGTGCTATGTAACAGCACATTATGATTTTTACTATTTTTTTACTGAAACAAAGACTTCTCACAATTATCCATCCATCCAGCAGATAGTATCATTGTAATGTAAGTGACAAGGCAATCACTCCACAAAAAAGCTCCTTATCAACAGATTCTCAAAGTCTCAATGTTTTACTTAATAAACGCTGTCAAGTTTATGAATAATTCCTGCAAGTAAACAAATAAGGGTTTAACTTTGATTTATTAAAATGTTTTTCATTATATTAAGCCTTACTTACATGTACATATTACTCAAATGCCTAGAAATGCTAAGTTTTGGCATTTTTAATCCTATATTGCATTCAAATTTCTACAAGGCAACTTTTATTTATTAAGAGCATTTTATCAGGGAGTTAATTGTACCGTGCTTATTCAGGAGTTATATTCAGGAAGTACACTTAATTTGAACTACATTAGAGCTGTAACAGATTGTGCAAATTAAGTGACTTTCAAGCTAAAAGTTATGACAGTTTCCTACCACATAATGATCACAATTATAGCCATCCTGGGTGTGCTAAGGTAAAAACACATGACTGTTCTTTGGACTCAAGTTGTTTTTTTTTACAATGGTTACTTGGGTACTAGAGAATTTGGACAGTTATGGGAAATTATTCACTGTTATTTTATTTGCAGTATTACTATGCTTTAAAGGATTACCACGCAGTTATTACTCCTACAGGCATTATAAAATTTTTCAAACTTCAACTATTTTCTAGGTGTGAGTTGGGTATTTTTCAGGGTGAATTAAGTCTATGATGCCATCTATTTAATGAAGTGTTATAATGGACATTTGACTTCTTTTTTCTGCTTTTGGGAATCTTGGTCAGTTGAGAGGTAGGAGAAATCCCCAAGAGAAATAACAGTATACCTATTAATTCAGAAAACTGCAGCTTTAAGTACTTAATTTGAATTTTAAGAGATGTAACCTCCTAAGCAGTCATATCCAGTTATATATGTGTAAAACTAAACGCTGGTTTAACAATATGTAGATTAAAAACAATCATGGCAAAGGAAAGAGTAGCAAGCCAAGGACTGAGGAAGAAGAACGGAATTAGTTGGTCACAATGGTTGGCCTAATTGCTAGAACTGAACCTCAAATTCAGTTGTAGGGTTCCTGCCAGCCAAAGTGAAGAATGAAAACAGTAAATTTCAAATCAGAAATGCATATCAGTTTCTTGATGGAAACAAAGATATCTGCCTTACATTAAAAATTTCAAATGTTTTTATTGATAAATACGACATACATACAGAAAAGTCCACAAAACAACATGTTCAGCTCAGTGAATTACCACAAAATTAACAACTAGAACAAGGCAATGAGCAGAACATGCTCCCCCTTTCTCTGCCCCCTTCTGGTCATTGTCCCTTCCCCCCTCTCTGAAATAACCATTATGCTAGTGATTTTCAACCCATGTGCCGCAAGAGGCACACTGGTGCACAGCAAGAATTTTTAAAGCATGAAATAATCTGACTATTTAGTCAGGGGCACTGACCTCTTTTCCTTCAGATTACAATTTTTTTTTTAAATGACAACAGCCAACACAACAATAGACATCTGGTGTAAATAAATCAAAACTAAACCTACATTTCATCAGATGGGCAAAAAATATATTATTTGTTGTGCCACAAAATTTTAGTAATTAGTTTAAGTGTGCCATGAGATGGAAAGGGTTGAAAATCACTGCATTATAGTATTTTAGAGAAGGAAGAAGTAAGAGTCTGGTCTCCTTTGCTCAACTTTACATTTATGACATTTTGCCACGCTGTTACAAGCAACTATAGTTTTTCCTTTTCATTCCTATGTGGCATTATGTTGAGCAAATATAGCTCAATATACTTATCTACTGCTGAAGGGCCTTGGTTTGTTTCCAGTTTGGGGTAATTTCAAATTTTACTGCTAAGTGCATTTTTATAAAATGTATCTTGATGCACAAGTCCATGCATATTCATTGGCCATATTCTTAGGAGTGGGATTACTAGATCAAACTGTTTCCAAAGGGGTTATGCCAAATTATACTCACACTAGCAGTGACGGTTCCCATTGGTTGGGTCCTCTAGCCCTGGGTCTCCCACAGGCTGCACTCAAGGTTGGGGCTGTGGCCTCATGTCTGGTTTAGTTACTTCATATCCCTATTTTCTCAGTCTCATTAATTTTAGCCATTTTGATGGGTGTAGAGGGGTATCACATTGTGGTTTTAATTTTCATTTTCTTCATTACATATGAAGTTGAGCATCATCTTCCTACAAGTTTGTTGATTATTTGGATTTTTTTTAAAAAAGAGCTTGCTAAAGTATCTGACCCATCCTTCTTATTAGCGGTCATTTTCTTAATGATTCATATCAGGTCTTCATGTTTTACATATGAGCCCTTACTTTATCTCTTGTAAATATCTTCTCCCAATCTCCACTTTGCTTTTCATTCTCTTTAATGCTGTCTTTGGATAGGTATCAGATCTCAAGTTATCAATTTACTGTTGTCAAATTTACACTTATTTTTTTATAGTCGGTGACCTTTCTTTGTTCAATTTAAAATTCATTCTCTGTCATGAAGACAATTTATATCAACTCTAGAATGTTAATTATTTTATATTTTCCAATTAAATATATAATCAATCAGCACTTGATTTGGGGACATGGTTTGAGGTAGAGGTTAAATTTCATTTCCAGTGTGAATATCAAATTGATATCAAATCAAGTCCCCACTTATGGAAAGGTCCTTTTCTGCACTTTCAAGTCTGTTTCCTTCATCTGTCTGTCTGTCCTTTCACCGTTCCCACTCTGTCTTCATCACCATAACTTTATAAGTCTTGATGCTTGGTAGATACCCAACTTCGTCATTCTTCAAGAGTTTCTTGGACATTTTTAGCCCTTTGCAGTTCCATACACATTGTAAAATAAATTTATCATATTACACATACACACAACCCTACTGCGATTTTGAATGGATTTGCATTGAACCCATAAATCAATCCGAGCACTGACATTGTAACAATATGGAGTCTTGCAACCTATCAACATATATTACTCCTTCTTTTATTTAGGTGTTCAGTTCCTTTCAAAAATATTTTATTTTCTCTCTGTAGGGGTGTTGCAATCTTTGTTTAAACCTATTTCTAGTCATTTGCTATCTTGTATGCGAAAATAAATTGTATTTCTTCAAAATGTCAATGTTGTTTGTTACCAATCTATTGAAACACAGTTGATCTTTGAATATTGACTTTGTATCAGCTACTTCGTTAATCTGCGAATTTAATAATTTTTCCTACATTTTTTGGCTATTTCTAAGCAGGTACCATCTAAGAAAAAAGCTTTATTGCTTCCTGTCTAATCTATACCTTTTATTTCTTGAAAATACTAAATCCCACAATAATCTGAATTAGCCATGTGTAAACCTAGTTGCAAATTCAATAAAAAAATGTCCGTGGATTAAATCTCTTTCTCACCTCGGACGT
>VMDR010008393.1:0-36784 GCA_007922815.1 Macrotus californicus | reverse complement strand
GCCCTGGCTGCTGTAGCTCAGTGGATTGAGCACAGGCCTGTGAACCAAAGGCTCACTGGTTCGATTCCTAGTCAGGGCACATGCCTGGGTTGTGGGCCAGGTCCCCAGTGGGGGCGGTGTGCAAGAGGCAACCACACACTGATGTTTCTCTCCCTCTTTCTCCTTCCCTTCCCTATCTCTAAAAACAAATAAATAAAATCTTTAAAAAAAAAAATCAGGGTCAGATTTGGCATTCAGGTCATAGTCTGTCAACCCCTGCTATAGACCACTAATGTGACACTTCACCTACCACACCTTGTAACATTAGAGGTATTTCCCATCACTTCCCTGTCTCCCAGCTAGATTCTAGGCCCTGAGGAGAACAGAGGCTGCATAAATATTCTCAGGTGACTTGAAACAGAACTAGGTAATCGGCCCTTGGCTTGGAAGTCCTCTTGAGTCATTTCCATCTTTTATGTCTATTATAATTGTAGCTTTATCATCTTTCATACATACTTCCAGCATCACCCCACCCTGTACACTTCCTTATTCTTCTGACACAGGCTGGATCAGACACTTCCTGAACCCAGTTATGAGGAAATTCACTCAGCAATAGTCAGTGAGTAACCTAGGCCACATCTGCTGGGAAGTCACTTTTCATATGATAATTCGGAAGACTAAGATCATCAGAATTTCCTCTCTAAAGATAGCTGTGGGAACAACAAGTTCTGATGGTCAAAGGTTAGGTAAAAATTAGTCCACAATGGTGGCCCATCCCATCAGAAATTGCAGGTGTGGCAAGGAAAGTGATGCACAGGAAAGGAAAAAAAGCGTAGGGGAGGGCCAGCATACTTGACAAGGAGAGGAAAGAAGAGGAATTTATCCTGACCCTTTTCAAAGAGACATCAGTTGGCATCCGTTTCCTCATTTATACTGGGCACCTGAAGTTTTATATCACAAGGAAAATACTTTTGATTTTCTATATTTTTGCCCTCAAAGAGAGTACACTTTGCTATTAAGAAGAAAGATCAACATTTTGTGGTTATTTATGGCACATGTTTATGTACTTTTGTCTTTTTTTACATAAAATCCAAAGTAAAGAACAGAGACCCCAAAGGGACTTCAGGAAGCTCTATAGCACAAACAGTGTAAAACTAAGTCAGTATTTCAGAGGACATTTATGAGAGAGCCACAGGAAGGAGTACAGAGGTTCTTTGAAGAGTGAACATCCATAAATTTAAAAAGACACCACAGCATAAGTGACACTTAAAATAGTTGGACACAGAAAGCAAGGCAGTAAATCTCCCTGCTTACCCACTGTTCCAAGCCACAGCAAGCATCCAAACACAGGCTTATTTTAAGCCTTCAAACGGTCAGGAAAGGGGGACCTTGAGAAACTCACTCACACTTAACCCTGCACTTTGCTGGCATCAAGACACAATTCCCAGGCCCATGTGTCCCCCCCACCATATCTAAGAGGAATGACATGAATGAGTTGGATGCCCCTGAAATAGACAGGTATTGAAAGTCTATCAGTGGGAAAATGAGGAACTCTACACTTTCCCTAATAAATCCTTCCTTAAACCTGCATCAGCTCTTGAAACTACCCAGTCTGATTCTGTACCTCCTTGTGTCTGTGTGGCACCAGAGGCAGTGTGACAGAGTCCCAGGGCCCAGAGGCAGATGGTAGAAGAAAAGAGAGGATCGTGACCACTTTGCAGAGTAGAGAGGAGCAGGGTACCTCAGATCTGTTTCTAAATCCTCAGCATCTGTTTCCTCATTTGTAAATAATTGTTTTAGTCTGTTCAGGCTGATAAAACAAATGCCACAGAGGAAGTAGCTTATAAACAACAGAAATGTTGTTCTCTCAGTACTGGAGGCAGCAGCATGATTGCATTCCTGTGAAGGCCTTCTTCCTCACTCATAGCCAACCCCTTCTCGCTGTGTTCTCACAAGGTGGCAAGGGCTAGGGTTTTGTTAGTTTTCTTTTTTGGGGGGGGTTTCTTTTATAAGAACATTAACCTATTTATGAAGGCTCCACCCTTATGACCTAAGTACCTCCCAAGGCCCCATGTCCTAATACCATCACATTTGGCATTAGGATTTCAACATATGGATTTGGTAGGTGGGTAGGGGGAAATACAAACATTCAGACCATGGTAATAATGCCCATCCCACCAAATTATTATACTAAGAGTTAAATATGATATCATATGCAGACTTCCAGGCAAGATGGCAGCATAGGTAACCACGGTTCACCTCCTGGCACAACCACATGAAAATTACAACTAAACTATAGAATAGCCAGCACTCAGAACCATCAGAAGTTGAGTTGAGTGGAAGTCTGACAACTATGGGACTAAAGAAACCACATCCATCCAGACTGGTAGGAGGGGCGGAGACACAGAACAGGCTGGTCCCACATCACATGTGGTGGATAAGAATTTGGGAGGAATATCTCAGGAGCAAAGTGTCCAAGCCCAACACCAGGCCTCTCAGGACTGGGTTCCAGTGCCAAAAAGAAAAGCCATAACATCTGGCTGCAAAAGCCAGTGGGGATTGAGTCAGTAAAAGAAACTTCAGGAGTCCCAAGCAGTTCCTCTTAAAGAACTCACACATGAGCTTACTCAGACTCAATCCTTCTTAGTTCCAACATTAGGGTATCAGCTTGAAAGGCACCAGTGATATATGGGGAGGAACTCAAGTGTCAGCTTTCTTTCAGACAGAAAGGAAGGCAGAGGCTATCATCCCTCTCCAGAACTCTCCCTCCATAAAGCCACAGAGCAGACAGGTGGGTACCATATCTGAGACTCCATCAACCTGGCTAACATTGTTTGCCCTCCTCTAGAGATCCCATAAGGCTCCATCCCATACATCTTGAGGGCCCACCCAAGCTGTTGACAGTGGCTTTTCCATATGAATGACTGATCTTGGCTCATGCTCCACAACTTCCTAAATCCTCTCAAACAAGCAACAGCTAGTCTCAGTAAACTCCTAGCCCCCATACCTCTTGCTCAGTGGCCCCAGGCCCATACAGCAGCAGCCAGCTTAGGTTCACAGCTTGACTTCAGCTGGGAACCTCCAAGCCCAGCAGAAGTAGCAGCCAGCTCAGATTGCTTTATAGCTCAGGTAGGTATCCCTGAGCAGGACACAGGAGGAGGCTGACCTTGCCCTTCACCACCCGAAAAACCCCAGGGTCAGAACACCCAGTGGACAGCATACCCATGTCAGAGTACCACTACCCTGCTCCTGCACAGGTGATCTTTCACAGAGGGCAGAGGTTGGTGGTAAGTGGTCACAGCCAGTCCTTGCAGCTGACTGACCTGGGTAAATCCCTCCCATTGATCTGCCAACAGCAATGAAGCTTCAACAAAACAGGAGGATGTACTCAGCCCACATGAAGGGTGAACCTCAAGTACCCAGCTTGAGTGATAGGGGTGGATGTGCCACTGGATCCTACAGGACACCTACTACATTAGGCCATGCTATCAAGACAGGATCATAGCAGCTCTACCTAATACATAGAAACAAACACAGGGAGACTGCCAAAATGAGGAGACAAAGAAACATGGCCCAAATGAAAGAACAAATCAAAACTCCAGAAAAAGAGCTAAACAAAGTGGAGATAAGCAATCCAGCAGATGCAGAGTTCAAGACATTGGTTATAAGGATGCTCAAGAAGCTTAGTGAGGACCTCAGCAGCATAAAAAAGATCTAGTCCGAAATGAAGGGTACACTAACTGAAATAAAAAACAATTTATAGGGAAACAGCAGTAGAGTGGGTGAGGCTGAGAATCAAATCAATGATTTGGAACATAAGGACACAAAAAAACCAGCCAATCAGAACAAGCAGAAAAATGAATCCAAAAGAAGAGGATAGTGTAAGCAGCCTCTGGGACAACTTCAAGAGGTCCAACATTCACATCATAGGGGTGCCAGAAGGAGAACAGAAAGAGCATGAAATTAGAAATCTATTTGAAAAAATAATGAAAGAAAACTTCCCTAATTTAGTGAAGGAAATAGACGTGCAAGTCCAGGAAGCACAGAGTCCCAAACAAGAAAGATGCAAAGAGGCCCACTCCAAGATACATCATAATTGAAATGCCAAAGGTTAAAGATAGAGAGAATCTTAAAGGCAGCAAGAGAAAAGTAGCTGGTTACCTACAGGGGCGTTCCCATAAGACTGTCAGCTGATTTCTTAAGAGAAACTTTGCAGGCTAGAAGGGATTGTCAAGTAATATTCAAAGTCATGGAAAGCAGGGACCGACAGCCAAGATGGCTGTACCCAGCAAAGATATCATTTGAAATCAAAGGGCAGACAAGAAAAAGCTAAAGGAGTTCATCACCAAACCATTATTTTTTTTAAGATTTTATTTCTTTATTTTTAGAGAGAGGGGAAGGGAGGGAGAAAGAAAGGGAAGTGAAACATCAATGTGTGGTTGCCTCTAGCACACCCCCTACTGGGGACATGGCCTGTAACCCAGGCATATAACCTGACTGGGAATCAAACCTGCAGTGCTTTGGTTCACAGGCCCACACTCAATTCACTGAACTACACCAGCCGGGGCCCAAACCATTATTATATGAAATGCAAAAGGGACTTATTTAAGAAAAAGAAGAAGATCAAAACTATGAACAATAAAATGGCAATAAATACATATCAACAGTTGAATCTAAAAAGCAAACTAAGCAAACAAGAACAGAGACAGAATCATGAATACAGAGGGCATTTTAATGTCTGCCAGATGAGAGGGGTGAATGGGTGAGGGGATTAACAAGTACAAATAGGCAGCTACAGAATTGCCATGGGGATGTAAGTACAGCATAAGAAATGGAGTAACCAAAGAACTTATACACATGATCCATGGACATGAACAATGGTGGAGGGATTGCCTGAGGGAGTGGGGGTTGCTGGGTGGAGGGGGTCAAAGGGGAAAAAGTTAGGACAACTGTAATAGCAAAATCAATAAAATACAATGAAAAGAAAAAGAAAACCACCACATGGCCATTGGTCACCACACCAATTGCAGCATAAGTCTATAGCTATGCCTGTGCCATTATAAATCATATGTATACTGCTCTACTCATTGTATACATGCAAAAATCCCACCAGAGTTTTATGTACACATACACACACATACATAGATGATATAGACCTAACCCTTGCATGAAAAAAGATGATATCATAAACAACACGTCCTGTTTAGTACTGGTACAAAGTGGATGCTAATATATGTTCATTTCTTGCTACCCTGTTGAATCTACAAACCAAGAAATTCATTCTGTTCTTCACGCTGATCTGCTATAAGTCCTTCCTCATAGGATCAAAACTTATGCCACAATGAATATGAATTACCGACTGAAAAATCATCCAGGAGATGGATACCTTATTGAAGGGTTCACTCTATGCCATGTTCTGGATAGGAGCAGAATAGAGGTATGTCCTCTGACATCAAGGAACGTTTTATCTCATTACAAACATCAACAGAGGTGAGAAAGCAGTCGAAGTACTTGAGGAGGGAGGTTAAAGAGAGGCCTGAATGGCTGCTCTGTCAATTAATGAAAGATCAGCGTTTCAGGGGCTTCAGTTCTCTCCTGAATATTCTATTCCCATCTCTCCATCTAAGTTTCATGTTGTCTGTCGGGCCCCTTCCCATGCACATTAGGGCTTGCATAGCATTATGGAAGTGTAGCGTCTAGAGTCAGAATGCCTGGTTCTGCCACATGCTAACAGCTACATGACCTTGGGCAAGTTCTGGAAATTCTCTCTGCCTTTGTAAAATAGAGGCAATAACTGCATGTACCTTCAGGGATTTTGAAAGGAGTAAATGAAGTAATATATGCAAAGTGCTTAGAATGGTGCCTTGGCACACAGTAAGTGCTCAGTTAACATTAGTCATTATTATCTTGGTAGTATATGCTCTTGCCCCAACCCTCCCATTCTTACTAGTGGAGGAAGCAGGGAAACTTAAGAATGCCCTTGGGTACTGTATTATATACTTGGAAGTTGCTAAGAATGTAGGTCTTAAATGTTCTCCTCACAAAAAAGAAAAGTCAATTATGTGACGTGAGGGAGGTATTAGCTAACGCCATAATGGTAATTATGTTGCAATATATAAGTACATCAAGTCAACACGTGCACACCTTAAACTTACACAATGTTATATGTTTCAGTAAAGCTGGAAAAAATAAAGAACTGTTGGGAGCCAGGTCCTGGACACAGGGAGAAAGAAGCTAGATTCAAAATTCCCTCAACTCACCTTTTCATCAACTTGCCAACTTCATGCTATTTATATTTTTGTTACATATTTGCTACTTAATTTAACACTCTTCTTAGTCAAGTTATCTTTGAAAATTTTAGCCTATATTATATAAATTAAGCAAGAAAAAGGAAAGGGCTTTTGCTCACTACTGAACCAAAAGGATGAAAAAGCATGAACTTTGAAACAGGAGTTGAACTGTGGTCATATCTCATAGCCTTTATGAGTCTTCCTTTCTCATGAGTAAAATGAGTTAATAACTTGTCTCTGAGGACTGATTTTAGAATCAAATGACAGTAAAATGTAAAAGCATTTTGTAAATTCCTGGGGCCAAAAGCGAGGATGGCTGCAGGGTAGGATGTCTGGGGCCCCAAGGAGAAGGCAGAGTCTCAGGAGAGATTCTGGTCCTGCTGTAAAGCCCCTTTCTAGCCAAGAGCGGTGCCCTTACTTGTTCCTCTTCGTGATACACTGTAATAGGGATGGCATTATTGTGTTTTGAAGGAACCTTGGGGAGGACGCTGAGTGTCCTGGGGAGTCTCGCTCATAAAACTGAGAACTCACAGCATCTGAGTAGACGTGATGGGGAAACGGGACCAAAGCAGCACCAAGAAGGATATATGGGATTAGACAGGCCAAGAAAGGAACACAGGTGCAGGTTAGACACCCCCTCCATGGGGGACAGGGAGGAATGTGGCAAGGACAAGTCCTGCTCTCCATCTAGTACTTGACCTATGGAGTCCACATTCCTGGACTCAGTTTCTTGTACAAATAAATGTTGTAAGGGAATAAAAATTCAGTCAGGGTCTTGTCGCAAATCAGTTACCTATCACCACTTGTGGAGGTTTGCAGTATTTCACCTTTTCATGTGTTATATACCTGCTATGTTTTGGAGAAGTTGAGTTTGGCAGGTATTGTAGAAAGTTTGTTTAACCCCTTACCGTAGTCACTTTAAGATCTTCCTATCTTTTGTGGAGCAGGAGAATTACTAGCCAGCTTCAGCTTTGTGATATCTTTTTGTCTTCTGGATAAGAGTTTTGAAGTCAGTTCACACACACACCCCTATCTTAAATTCCTCTCCTTGTTCCCCAGGGGTTTTGGCATTATTGACATTAGAACTTTGGGGATTCCTTAGACCTGAAGGCCCCTAGAGGTAAAACGCAGACCACTGAACTGTATTTTACTCTTGAAAAAAAGTGGAAGGTAGGGTGTTCTTTGGGGCATCAGCTTGAATTTCTTTTTTTATGTCCAGAAAGTACCCTCCAGATATACAAAAAAAAGTTGTCAGTAAGGAGAGGAACCAGGTGGTCAGGGAAAAGAGGCATAAGGAAAATTTCACAGAATTCCTTTTATTACCATTTAGATTTGCAGTCATGTGTCTGTATTAATTCCTCAAGAATAAATGAGTAGCATCTAAACTGGACACCTAGTTCAATTCCACAAGTATTTCTTGGGCCTTCACTATGTGCCAAGAACCCCATGGTACCCTGACCATCACACAGGCCACAGAAGCAGGGCTAACAGCTTGGGGAAACACCCTCCCTCTGCTGGTAGAAAGGAGAGCAGAGGAATGAGCCAGAATCACACTTCAGTACCCTTAAAATCACAATAAGGAACTCACTGATATAGTTGGATTTTATTTGTGTTTAAATGTTTCTGTGAATATTCTGGGAGAGACATCTTGCCAGGACATCCCCATGCTAATAAGGTTGCAGGTAACGTTGCTAAAATTAGAAAAGGATTTACAAACTCTGAACGCTTATACAGCTAAAAAAGGGTTTTGTTGTCCGTTGGCTATTCCCTATCCACCAGAGCCTATCAAAACAAATCTTGGAAAGTAGGTTGGGCCAGAGGCAGGTGAGGTCAAAGTAAAAAAGAAATGATGATGATAATTGTACTGTAATTCTAGAAATAGAACCTCGTAATATGTCTGTATCTGTTTAAAAGTTCAAACTCTTTTATCCTTCACCTTTAATACTTTATCTCTGAAAGGTATGTAGAAAGACAAGTTTCATTCCAAAAATATCCTTCTGTCAAGAATCTTTTTATGTGAAAATTCATTGTGGTTATGAAACTCTCCATTTCTCTGTTGGCAGTTGTCTGCTCAGAAATAATGAACTCCCTGTACCTTTGTTACCAAGGAGATAAGACCAAAAATTCATTCAAGGCTCTTTCTGGAACATGGCAGGGACCATTGTGTCTAATGTGTGACTCTTTGAAGTGGTATCAAGAGAGATAAGCCAGCACAGGCCTGTGTGTCTGTTGTCCTGCCAGCTTCCTGAGCCCAGAAAAAGAATGTAGGCCCAGAAGAAAATGACCACAGTGTTCCTACATGCACAATAAAGAGTGCACCTCCTCTTAATTATTCTCCTTGTACTCCCGCTGCTCCCGACCTTAATGAACTTTTCGCGGCATCTCAGATCCTTGCTCAAAGCCATGGTCCAGAGACTGCCTCGTCACAGTTCACTCAGAAATGCAAATCAGGGAGGCAGAAGGGGCCTTGAGACTGTGCTACAGATTTTTCTGCTAAGCACACTGAAATTATTTCTAGATTGGTGTAGTTGCGGAGGAAAAAAATGTAATGAAAAGTTAAATTGCAGATAAAGTCAAACAAACAAGACTTTTGTTAAGCCCTCTTTACAGAGCTTAAATATAAGCCTTTTCTACTTAGTAAACGAAAAGCCTCGTGCTGTTCCATGACTTTGGAAGGGTTTTTCTTCCTTTCTCGACCCAACTTCTCTGAAAATGGCTTCTCAGTTCTTCAAATACTGCAGATCAGTCAGAGTCTATAACACAGTAATTTTATTTCATTCAAAATCTGATGACTTCTCCTCAGATCTTTAAAAACAAAACCCCGTTTTCTGAGCCATCAGCAGTTTTGCCGCTTTGGTTGCTCATGTTTCTCAGTTCCCGGTCCTCCAAATACTGAGGTCTTGATGGAGAGAGCAGGTTTCCTCTCTCCTTTCACGTGGTTTTATTTCTTGATTTGGTATAAGGATTTATTTTTTCTTGACCATACTTTTATTTTGAAATAATCTCAATTATACAAAAAAGTTGGGAGCTTAAAGAAAAGTGGAAAGAACTTTTTATACCTGATCATCTGAGACTGAGTTGACAACTAGATACCCTATCACCCAGTGTATATTTCCTTCAAGCTTTGCCAGTTGTCCCAATAATGTCCTTAATAGCAAAAGAATTCAGTCTCAAATCATACATTGTATTTAGTTGTCATGTCTCTGAAGTCTTCTTCAGGCTGGAACCACTCCTCAGGTTTTCCTGGACTTTCATAAATGACCTTAACTATTTGAAGATTATGGTCCTATGGTTTTAAAATATGCCCATCAATTTGGGTTTGTCTCGTATTTCCTCAAGATTAGATTCAAGTTAATGCATCTTTGGCAGAAGCATCTCAGAAGTAATGCCGGGCTCTTCTCATTGCACCCAGTCACGTGCTCATGATTTCCATTGTGCCATTACAATTGATGCCAATTCCAATGATATCTGCCAAACTTCTCTATTGTAAAGATATTTTTCCCCTTGTAACAAGTATTTTGTAAAGAGGTACTTTGAGACTATGGTAAATATCTCATTCCTCATTGAATTTTCAAATTATTCATTTATTTATTTGTATCTTCATGGTCTCACAGATTCCTGTCTGACTCGGTGGTCTATAATCTATTGCTATCCTTTTTTATTTTGATGTAAAAAATATTTCCCAGTTTCAGCCAATGAGAGCCCCTTTAAGGTGACTCCTGTACACCTAATATGTCTACACCATTCTTTGAGAACTTCATTATTTTCTACCACAAGATATTTCAGGCTCATCTTGAACTTTCCCTGCTTCAGAAGTAAAAAATAATATTTAGCAACCAAGATCTCAATGCCAAGTCTGTTCATTGGTATTGGAATGTCACTACTCTGAGGCAGTCTCAGTGCATGTGTGTATGCATACACAAACATGCAAACACACTTGCTACATTTCTAAATTTATCTGTACATTGGGACCCAGGAGTCCTTTCTTGTATCTCCAGTTCTCAATGAACACCACAAGATTTATTCTATTTGTCACCCTCTCAATATTTGTAACTCTCTGGTGTCCGCTATCTTTAATATATCTACTTAGTTAATAAAACCACCTCCATATAGGCAATCTTCTATCACCACTGCCTCAAAGCCCATATGGATTTAGTCTTCATCCCATTCAGGTTCTGACCACCCTCACCGGGTCATCACCACGACCCCTCTTCACCCTATTCAGGCGCAGTGCCCCATTTTCGTTTACCATGACACCCCCCTTCTTCCTACCAACACCACGTTCTTTGGCCTCACAGAATGGCTTTTGGACTGAATTATTTAAGAAAGGATAGGGAAAAGGAGAGGAATTGGTGGTATGAGAATTTCTAAACAGAAATCAAATTGCTTCCAGGCTACAAGCTAAAGGGTGAAATAGGTTTAAAAAAAAAAAAAAAAAGATGCACGGGTGCTGAGCAGCGTACTTTGTACAGTTAATGTACTTTGTGCTGGAAGGAAGAGGATCTCTTGCCAGGCAGGCCCCTGATTTCTGCCCTAGATAGAGGCAAGGCCCTTATTTACAACACTAAATCTGAAGTGGCCAGGGACTCTGACTCTCACCCTGACCCTCTGTCCTCCCATTATAAGGACCTTTGTGATTGCACTGAGCCTACCTGTATAATTCAGGATAATCTCCCATCCCAGCATTCTTTCATAATCATACCTGCAAAGTCTCTCTTGCCCTGTAAGGCAACATAGTTGTAGATTTCAGAGATTAAGACGTGGATATTATTGGGCAAGTGTATTCTGCCTATCAACTAAAATATCCAAGAATTGATTAACATGTACTATCATGCATTTTTGCCGAAAACATAGATCACTGTAACATTTCTGGAGCGCAACTGAACAATGTATACCAATATTTCTAAACCATCTTAATGCCACCTCAGTAATGTAAGCTAAGGAGATATTTGGATACAGAGATGTATATGCTAAGAAAGTTGCCATACCATGGTTTAATTAGTGAGAAATTGAAAACAATGTAATTAAGAGAACTGATTAAACAAAAGTTCTGATATTCATATAAAAAATCTTAAGCAGCAATTTAAAAGGGCAATATACATCTTGATGAGGAGACTATGCAAGATTTATCACTCTATCCAGCAACATGTGCATCTGTGTGACTGGAAGGGACAACATTTGCAGTGGTCAGGGTTATTTTATTTTTATGTTTTCCTAAATGTCTAACCTATGATAAACATGTATTGGTGTTTTCTAAAATAATAATTTGAGCCTACTAATTAGCAAAGAATGTACTGAATTCATCTTCTCATATCACAACGGCAGTTGTCTTTGGGTGTGAAAATAAATTTGCACAGGCACTTAGTAGTTTCACTACAGTGTATGTTCTCAGTGTACAGAAACCCAATGATCTCACACCCTAGACCAGGGGTTGTATCTGGGGTCAAGTCTAGATGACCGCCTGTTTCTAAGATCTTCCTTGGGCACAACCACACCCACTTCATCTCCATTGCATTTATGTAGGGTCCGTGGCTGCTTTCATGTTACAGTGGTGGGTTGAGTACTTGTGACAGTGACCACATGACCTACAAAGTCTAAAATAGTTGCTATGTAGCCTTTTACAAAAGTTTGCCAACTCCCGATCTAAGCTTTCTTACCAACAGTGACAAAAATCTTTCTACTGCTTAGTTTTTAAGAGTTATTTTGACAAAGAGTCAAACAGCAATATGTGAGTATCTTATTGTAAACACTTTCCATGCACATTCCCTCACCCCAAAATAATCATAATCCAAAAGTGAATTTTAGTGAAAAAAAAATGTCATTGCTATAGGAAAATGTTGCTTTGCAGTCTGTTTTCTGAGATTTCTCACCTTTAGTCTTTAGGAAGATCTGGGAGCAAAACTCTAGTGAATGCTAATTGCATTTTTCTCAGTGGAATACGGGTTCCCAAAGAGGTTACTGAACAGCAGGCATAACCCTCCCCATCCCCATACTGAGTGGCCTGGCTCTGCCCACGCCCGGACCTTTCGGCTCTTCATATCTCTTTGGGGAGATTAGTGGCAACATTAATTCTTACTTCTGTCAGTTATACAGAGATTAGGTAAATGTCCCCTGTTTCAAAATGCATCTTCCATTCTAGACCTCCTACCTTCAGCTGATGTGAGTGCTTTGGAGAATCCTCAAAACAATTAATTTGATCAAGAAGTTATCTGTTCCCAGCAGAATATTCCATGTGCTCTGCCTCACTTGGAGACAGTATTGGTTTTAGAGCCTTGAAGTCCAGGTGATTCTTTCAAAGGTCAGCATTGGCCCTAGAGATCTGAACCAACTACCTCTCCCTAAGCCTTCAGGGAGCCCACCAGTGGTCCAAGGAAGTCTCTGAAATGTAGAACCAAGGCAGATCTGGGAACCAAACTCAAGGAGGATTAGGAGCCAAACAAATCAGTACAAAAAATGTATGTTACGAGACAAAGAGCGGGCATTCAGACAGCTACTGTCCTTCAGATGTGCATTGCTGCAGTGGCCCTTCCAGTCACGGCTACAGGTTTCTGTCCTCCTCTTCATAGGACATCTCTATTTATGGGCCCTTTGCAGACCACACACTCTTCAGGCTTGGCTGCCAGAGGCCAGACCATCACCTGCCAGAATACATTACGACCCGAGCAGAAGTTAGCGAGCAGCATCCTTGCACTCCCCACCGCCACCTCTCCTCACTCCTCATCTCCCTCCACATGGCTCACGTCCCACCTTCAGTCCGCCTGCTTAACTCTCCCCGTATTCCCTTCACTCACATTGTTTATTATTTTCTTTGCTTTGTTGAGGAGTTTCTAGAACCTCAAGACCCGGGAGACTTATATGGGAATAATAAATTCAGGGAAGGTCTTCGTGCTCCCCCTCATCGCCCCCAGCTCCACCCCTACCGCTCACGCTGGAACTCCCCGTCAGCAGTTGCTCCTTCCTGTGACTCGCCGCTGAACTCTGCGGCGTGCCCCAGTGAGGCCTCTCAGGATACCTGCTATGAATATTAGCCATTCTTCATATCCACGGCTGTTCTGTGGCTTTGGTTCAGCAGAAGAGAACTGAAATGGGGTGTGTACGGGCTATGAGCAAAGGCTTTTTTTTTTTTTTTTTTGCCTGTGGGGGTTTTTATTTCTTTTGCAAAGGCTTTCGCCCATAAACAGAGCCAAACCTAGGTTGAGTTCATGAAGGCATGTTGGCTCCGAGCTGCTGCTGGCTTTGGTTTTTTTCCCCCAACCTAACGTGGATATTTTCTATCTTCCCTCTCCATTGGCCGGAGTGCGGGGGTGAGAACGGCTCTATTATTACTCAAGGGGAGAGGAGATGCAGGGAGTCCACGGTTTCACTCTAAAACTGTGGTTTCCTTCTACAGCAGTTGCACCTTTATTACAGAGTACTTCTTGAGAGTCCTGAAATATTGTTCCACTTCACACCAAACGTGAGAGAAACATCAGTCTCATTCCTTACAGAATCCAGACTCAGTGGGTGTAATCGATAAACATCCACACAGAGGGAAGTTCTGACTTGGGACCTCCGAAGGGATGGAATGGCCTGAGTGTGATCCTCATGCTGGAGTTCGTTAAAAGGCCATCTCATCAGTGGATCGAAAGCCCTTCCTCAGCTCCAGGCCGCTCGCAGCCAGGCCTCCTCTGGGGTCAGCCCCATCTTCCCTCCTGCAGGCCAGGTAGCACCTGCCAGCAGCCTGAGGGGAGAGTCAACCAGAGACTTATAAACCCAGAAATCTGAAACTTTAAAAAACGCTGATGTGTTTTTAAAGGTGTGTTTAATGCCAAGAGCCTGCTGGCAGAGAAGGACACGTGGGAACTCTGTGTGTTACCCCCTTGAGACAGCCTCCGTCCCAACCAACACTACTGTGAATTTAAAGAAATCGGACCGCTTTCCTCGGGCCCCTCTCCCCCCACCTCAGGCAGCCCAGTTAACCCTGGATAAGCACGGGGGTCAGCCCGGCCAGACGCTAATTCTGACACTGCAGTCATGGGTTCACAGCCAGCACTGCGTATGCGCAGACGCCAGCAGCAGCCTCTCACCTTCTTACCTGTAAGAGAATAACCAGGGACCCAAGGCTGGAGGTAAGGGCAGTAACCAAGCCATAACCAGCTCATTTTGGAGAAGGCAAGGCCTTAATCAAGCCCTAAGTCTGGATGAAGCTGCTTTCATGCTGAGAAATATATCAAGTTCTTCCACCAGATGCCCGGGAGCGTGGAGACATTAGCAAACCCCCTGCCAATGGAAACCCAGAGCTTGCCCTAGGGGTAAAAAGACATGTGGGGAATGGAAAATGGGCTTGTTATCGTTCCCTTTTTCCAGGAATGTTTTAAAGTTAGTTTTCTTTGGGCAAATGTATATGGGAATAGTGTTGGCCTGGTTATTTGACCAGCTTTTTGGGAGGTCCCAGAAATCGGAGTGAAAATCAAAGTTGCTTGTCCTCTCCCACAGCCTTCTGGGGCCCAGCTGACAAGTGGGGAGTAAGGAACTGAGTTTTTTTCCGATGTGAATTAATCACACCTCTCAGCCTGCTGCCTGGTGCCAGTTCTCACTCGTCCAATGCTGCTTTAGAGACCATCTCTGTCACCCAAGGGGACACCAAACCTTAGAGGAGAAGGAGCCAGAAAATGCAGTTTCCCTGATTCTATCCAGTCACCCCACAGCCTTAGAGTGAGGCCCGTACACCCTATATACCAGGCGCAGAATGGAGATCCCCCCATAAATTTTAAATGGCTGAGTGTTTTCCAGTTGTGTAAAATTAAATTAAGGAAAGGACTCCCAGACTGACTCCACCAAGTGCCAAGTTTCATCCCAGCACACATCATTTTTATAGTGAGTTTTTACTCCATGAAAAGTACAGGGTTCTAATGGAAACGCTGACGGGCCAGGAGCCAGCTCATGAAGTAATAATGCCACGTCTTTAATACTTTCGCACAGCACATCCTGATCTGCCGCAGCTTTAGATAGTAGTGAAATCGGTGAGAACCCTCAGCGCACTGCTTTTTTCTCCCCCCCTTTCAGATCGTGTTTCCCCGTTTTCAAACCATCCTTCCTTGGGAACCTCTTTCGGTCCATTTACATTTTTGCTTTGTATCCTCCATTTATCAAGCTCGGCTGCCTTTTTCTGAGCAATTTGGCTGGAAGGGAAAGAGAGGAGGGGGAATATGCACTCTGAACGCTTGTCTTCTGCTCATTAAGGCTAAGAACTCATGAAAGTGAGCTCTGGATGTGCAGCTCACTCAAGGGGCGAGCAGCTAATGAACGCCTGCATTGGCTCGATCTATCCCGTAAGGAAGCCCACAGATCAAGCTGTTCGCCCATCTCTTAGCAGACCAGAAATCCTGCTGATTTTCAGCCCTTGAAATGAACAACAATATTCATTGAGTAATGATCATGATGAGTTCAGAGCTTCTTTCCAGGCAGATGTCTCAAAGGCAGCCCACCCTCTCCCACTGCCAATAAGGTGAGCCAGCCTCTACCTCAGAGGGTATAGAAGCCAGGGCACCAGGCCTCCCCGTTTTCTACTCCCGTATTTCCCTCACCTGTTGAACTCAGGCTGTTTCCCGGAGTGATGCTATTTCAGTTACAGAAACCAACATGAAATAGGAGACAAAAGTGAAGAAAGTCAGTGAGGTCGATCTGACTTAATCAGGGGTGTCAACTAGTGGCAGGTTATAGCTAAACTGACTCCCAGAGGATACAATTTCACATATAATTTATTTTTCTTATTGTACATATCTCCTCCATCCTAAACTTTTACCACTCTCCAGTTAATGTGGTTTAAAAAAAAAAAATTAAGTGAAACTAGGAGGAAAACCCTCACACATATGTGAATCACACCTGGCTTTGGCTCAATTTAGAGCCACAGTGGACCTAGGAATGGAGGCCTAAAGGCAATATTTTCTTTCACTGGTTAGAAGGGTTGATAAAGAGAGGCTTTCGGCTGCCAGAACTCCCATTAACTAAGCAGCCTTCCTGAGCACTGCTTCCTCCTCAGCCACCTAACCAACTCGAGACCTGCAATAACTGAGGGCTGAGGACAGACAGCACTGCCGTTCCCCCGCTGACTGACCGTTTCCTGGGGTGGGCCTTGAGGTTGGGCGGGTGGGAATGGTCAACATTCACGTAGTTGGGAGAGAAACAGAAGAAGAGATGCTAGCCTCTGCATGAAGTGCTGTTAACATCCTCCTTGAAGAAAAGGGCCAGGGGAGGGGTTTATTATTTGGCCCCTTTTGAGGCATGGAGTACATTAGCACATGGTTTTTGGTGTCCTTGAGCATGGCACACACAGACATTGCTCACCTTCCAGAAATGATTGATATTTCTTTTACTTTAACAAATGAGAAATGTCCGTGACAGGAAGGAGCCCCTGTTACAAGCCAGGTTTTCTCATTAGCAGGGAAACGTGGATAATTATTCACTGAGAACATGCACAGTGGGAATTCATGTTAGATTCCTTATTTTGACTATTGCTGTTGGCAAACCTCAGAGACCGCTGTGTACATATAGAGACATGCACATAAACATCTCCATAAACGCACAGCGGTCTGCACTCCATGTGCTGAAGAGGGCACCGGTTTTGAGTACAAGTAAAACTTTCAGGGAAAAAAGCTATGTATTCAGTTAAAAAGCATTGAAAGACATATTGATGAGAGAAAAAGGAGATGACTGACAATCTTGTTCATTTACTTAATTATAATTAGTTTATTTTGGTCTTTTCTTTTATTGTGGAAAGTAGACTTTCCTAGAGCATTTCCAATCCAGATGACTAGTCATACTTATACATCCTCTGTGGTCACCATTCACATGTGAAGGAAAATACAATAACCTATTTAGCAGATGCACACTGCCTCCGTGAGGAAACAATATTGGATTGTCCTAGTTAGGATACACATTCAGCAACCTTTAACAAACACCTAAAATAACAGTCAACACGACTGGAGTATGTTCCTGTCTCCCATAGCAGTCCAGAGGAAGACAGTCCAGGCATGGTCTGGCAACCTACCGCCATCTAGGGACCCAGGCAAAAAATGTCTAAACACCTATTGTTCTGAAATCCCAGAGTATTACCCTGATCCACCTAAGCCAGGATGGGTTGCTCCACATAGACATTCTCAACAGCAGGATGGAGGAAGGGGCAAGAAGAGTAAGTTCTTTTCTGTTAAAGACGTGTCCCAAGATGCATACACATGACTTTCCGTCTCGTTTCATTGAACGTAATGATATGGCCCACACCTTATAGCAAGGGCATATGGGAAATGTCTCCATTCCAGGTAGCTATACACCTAACTGAAATTTTGGGGTCCTTTTACGACAAGAAGGAAAGGATGGATATGAGGGGATAACTAGCAGCTTCTGCCGTAAAGAGCAACCAAACTAAAGTTGTCACTACCAAAGGTGACAGAAGTACAAGTGAAAGTGATCTTCGACTTCCACAGAGCTGAATGAAGGCCAGCAGGAATTTTTAAGTTGGGCAGATTATAAAATATTTGAGGAAACATCTGCAAATAGCAGGTTCGAACACCAACAAATGTTTTGTTAAAACATAATTTTTTTAAAAAAGCATAGAGCTGATAAGCAGAATATGTAAAAAGCAGTTCTTTGGACAACAGTCATTCATGACGATCAGTGATTGGAAAATGCAAACGTGTTTCTTTCTTTTTATTATAAAAAACTTCATATATGTGTGGAGTAGATAGAATAGCATAATAAACCCTCATATACTCATCACCCAGCTTCAGTAAAAAACATTCTGCCGTTTCTATTTCATTAGTACTTCTACCTACTCTCCACCCCCTCCCTACTAATAATTGTTTTGGGTAAAATTTGCGTACATTAAAATGTACAACTCTTAACCATAGACCTTTACAGATGCACCCATGTAACTCCATCCTTACCTAACATGTGTTTGACCACTCACTTATTTTTTTCAATCTTCTTTCTCTCTTGTCTCACTTTGGATAATTTCTTTACTAGACCTTCAATTTCAAAAATCTTTTTCTTAGAGTATTAAGTCTTCTATTAATTCTAGCCCATGATTTTTTTATTTCATCAAATATGCTTTACTTCTAGAAGCTTATTTGATCCTTTTTGAAATTTCCATTTCCTTCCTATGTGCATATTTTCCCTTAAATACTTACCATATTTTTTATATCTTGTTTTAATGCCCTTGTCTACTAATTCCATCATCCCTGTCCATTTTTGATGTTTCCATTAACTAATTCTTGTCTTGGTTATCAGTCACATGTTCCTGCTTCCTGGCTTATCAACTAATTTTGTGGTACTTTGTTATTAACAATCTTAAGAAACTAACATACCCTCTGTACTTCCCAGTGAAGAATGTGACTTCAGGCAGGAAGCCAATGGATTCGCAGGACTCACCTAATGTTTCTCTTATTTTGGACATCACTGTCCTCTACAGTCTGTTGCCCAATGTCTGAAAACAGTCATTTCATACATTTCTGTCTAGTTTTCCAGTTCAGAAGGCAGGAGCAGAAACCCAGCCTTGTTGCTCCATCACGGCTTTTGCGGGGTTTTTGTTGGTGTTGTTTTTCATTTCAACAGTTTGACTATAATATACGTAGGTGGTTTGTTAACCTTCTTTGGGACTTTAGTTTTTCAAAAATTTGAGAGATTTAGTATTTTATTTCTTTCAATATTCTTGTTTCGTTTTATTCTTCCTTCTTAAACTTTAATTATTTTAATATTTTTTAATATTTTAATATTTTCCTACAGATCCATGAGACTGTTTATTTTCCTTTAATCTTTTTCCCTCTGTTCTTCACATTGGATAATTTCTGTTTAACTATCTTAAAGTTTATTGATATTTTTTCCTGCTATCTCCAATTTTATATTAAGCTCCTCTCATGAATTTTTCATTTCACTTTTGTACATTTCAGCTCTAGAATTTGTTATAGTCTTTCAGCTTTACTACTAAAATGTTCCATGTGTTCATTTATTATGAGTATATTTTCCTTTCTGTTCCTGCGTGTTTATAATAGCTGCTTTAAAGTTACTGTCTACTCACTATAACATCTGCGACATCTCACGATTGGTTTCTATTGACTCCTGTTTCTCTTGAGTATAGGTTATATTTTGTCTTGTCTAGCGGGTTTTTTTGTATTCTGAACATTACAGATGATATATTGTAGAGACTGGATTCTGTTTTGTTCCTCTGAAGAGCGTTTATTTTTGTTCCTACAGGTGGGTAACTTGATTAGACTAAAATTCCAACCTCTTGTCTTTTCTTGAGTGGACATAAACTGAACTTTCTACTCTTAATTCAAGCTCTAGCTGCTGATCTTTTGCTGGGTTCCCTGGGTTCTGCCTATTAAGAATTTATACAATATTTGTGCATATTTTGAACTTTATCACCTCTTTGAATCTTCTAGGATTTGCCCCTTAACTTTAAGGCTGTTCTAAAAGCTCTCAGACTCTGTCCTCTGACATCTCAAATCAATAAAGCTATGTTTCCCAGCTCCCTGAGCCATGTGGGAATTAAGCAGTTTTCTCTGGCAGAAAGCCACAAGCTAGAAAATCACACCTGTTGCACCTGGGTTTTTCTTGAATAAGCTCTCCCTCCTGTTTCTGCCACTGCTTTTTGTCACTCCTCGGTGCTTTCAAAGAGTTGCTGTTTCATGCGTTTCTCTTCCTTTGTTTATATTTTATGGTTGTTATCTTTGGGAAGGACAGTCCAACCAAATTATTTACCATTACTGGAAGCTAGAATCGATAGTCAAATTGTTTTATGAGTTGTCTGGTCAAGATCTACTCTGTTCCTGTTTTGCAACACTTGAAGCATTCCCATTCTCCCTCCTTTGTAATTATTTTATCTTTTTTTTTGAAATATACTTGTTTATTGTTGTTTATTTACAGTTGTCTGCATTTCCACCCCCCACCACTCCCCCCTACCCCAGCCAACCCCACCTCCCTCCCTTGCTCCCACCCTCCCCCTTGGTTTTGTCCATGTGTCCCTTATAGTGTTTCCTGGAAACCCTTCCCCACACTGTTCCCTCCCCTTTCCCCTCTGGCCATTGTTAGACTGTTCTTAATTTCAATGTCTCTGGTTGTATTTTGTTTGCTGTTTTCTTTTGTTGATTATGTTTCAGTTAAAGGTGGGATCATATGGTATTTCTCCCTCACCGCCTGGCTTATTTCACTTAGCATAATGCTCTCCAGTTCCATCCTAATAACCCAGTTGTTGGCCCACTTCTAAAGATTCAAGGCCCAAAGATAAGTTCTCTTTTAAATTAAATAAAGAAATAGGTGTGGAGAGCATTAAATGGGATGTTCTGATTATATAAACACTTACATTTCCAATTTCATTAACTTGGGATTATTGACCATTCAAACATGAGTTTTAGTGAATTTTACCATTTATCATACATAAAAGGGGAGGTTGTTTGGGAAGTTATTTTCATAAACTAATGAAACCACTCATTGCACAGGTTCTTATTAATCACTTGTATGCTGATAAGTTTTCTTAATTAACTTCCTTTCTGTATTTCCATGATATTACATAGTCTTGATTTTCCTCCCATCTCTCAGACCTCTTCTCAGATTCCTTTACTACCTCCCCTTCCTTTTTCAATTACCAGATTTTAGAGTTGTCCCATTGATTTGTTCTGAGGCCTGATCTCTCCTCATTAAAGATTTCATCTACACACATATATGTGACTGGGTCCCAAAAATCTATGTCTTCAGCTCTTATCTTTGACATTCATGTTTATCTTTATCATCTTGATGGATTTTACATCCTGAATATCCATAACAATCTTTAAAATCAATATGCTTAAAACAAAACTTATCTATCTTCAAGGACAGGGATAAGGAATAACTTCTCCTGACTACCTATATCCATTAATAGTCCCTCTAGTGTTCCAGTATCTTTAGCTTCTCTTCTTTATTTCTACCACTCTCCTCCTCACATCCTGTCTGAGCTACCTTTGCAAACATGTCTCAAGTCTTGCCATATCAGAACTCATATCCTAGACTCTTCTTTCTCTCAGCCCAGTGCATCTTGCAAACAATCACCTTAATTATCCATCTAAAACCCATCTAAATTGTATCACTCTCCCTCTTCAGTTGCTCCCAAAAGATCAGATTCTGGCCTTCAAGACCCTTCCCATTGCAGCTCCCTCCCACCACGCCAGCCACATCTGTGTTTCCACATTCCAGTCAACTAGTCTTTTCTCCCAGCTACACCAACAGTCTTCTCATCTTTGCACCTTTGCTCCACTACTGCTAGACTGCCCTCCCCTTCCTACTCTGTATTCCCTAGTCACTCCTTATCTTAATCCTAAGTAACCTCCATACATACTGTCTCTTCTGTGAGCCCCTCATTGACATAGTTCAATTTCACTATACATTGATCTAAGCAGTATAGACTGAATATAAGTCTTTGCCCTTGGCTGCATGAGGGAGGAAAGAAGATGGGTTTGAGATGATATTGAAAAATCTTGGAACCTAAAAGCACCTTAAAGATTATCTAATTTATTACTAATGGCGGAATCTTCTTATGTAGAACCCCAATATCTACCCTATTTTGCCATGTATAATGCACACCCACATTTCTATGCACATTATACATGGGATTATTATACCTATGATATATAATCATTATACCCATGTATAATGTGCATCCTTATTTTCCCCTCAAAAATTTTGGTAAAAAAAACTGTGCATTATATATTGCAAAATATGGTAGTTCTGCTGTGATTAAAATGTGTATAGAGGCCCCAAGGCCCCACCTTTGCAAAATCCCTCTCAAGATGCACCCCTAGGTATCTCTGAAGATTCCTAGGGTTTCAGAGAATGTCAATTTGAAAATCATTAAGTCAAAAGCTCTCATTTAGATATTAGAAAACTTAAGCCAAAGAACCCCATCAAAATTTAGAGTTATATTTGAGTATCATGAATCTGTATAACTGCATTTGAAAGTAACTAATTTGCATTCTTTTCTAAAACTTACTACAAAGCTGATTTTCACCTTGATAGATTTCAGAGTGAGAGGAATGACTACAAAGGCAGGCTCATTCCTTAAGACTGGTAGGAAGGGCAGAGAAAGGCGACTGGGGCAGAGAGGACACAGGGCAAGGCAGTCACTGGCGGACCAGAATGGGCAAGTGAGTGGCTGGAGGACCAGGTGGTCCTACATTTATGTGCAGATAAACCAGGAAGAACAACTGGGGAATGAGACAGAGCACGCAACCCAGGGTTCTGGGGTGGGGAGATAAAGGCTCAAAACCTCTGGCGGTAAAAACCTGTGTGGATTTCGGCAGAGGGAGAAACTCCCAGCCTCATAGGAGAGTTCATTGGAGAGACCTACAGGGTTCTAGAATGTACACAAAACCACCCACCCAGGAATTAACACCAGAAGGGCCCAATTTGCTTGTGGGTAGCGGGGGAAATGACAGAAAGTCTGCCAAGAGCTAAGAAAGCAGTATTGTTCCATCTCAGAACACTCCCCCACATACAGCACCACAACACAGCAATGTGGGTTGCCTAGCCCTGGCCAATACCTAAGACTCTGCTACTTACAATGTAACAGCTCCGCTGAGACAAAAAAAAAAATACATCCCTAATGAAAGAACAAGTCAAAGTTCCAAAAATAGAACTAAGCAAGGAAGAGACAGCCAACCTATCAGATGCAGAGTTCAAAACACTGGTAATCAGGAAGCTCACAGAAATGGTTGGCTATGGTCACAAAATAGAGGAAAAAGTGAAGGCTATGAAAAGTGAAATGAAGAGAAATGTACAGGGAACCAACAGTGAAGGGCAGGAAACCAGGACTCAAATTAGCGATTTGGACCAGAAGGAAGAAATAAACATTCAACCAGAACAGAATGAAGAAACAAGAATTCAAAAAAATGAGGATAAGCTTAGGAACCTCCAGGACAATGTTAAATGTTCCAACATCCAAATCATACGGGTACCAGAAGGAGAAAAGGAAAACCAAGTAGTTGAAAACTTATATGAAAAAATAATGAAGGAGAACTTCCCCAGTCTGGCAAAGGAAATAGGCTTCCAGGAAGTCCAGGAAGCTCAGAGAGTCCCAAAGAAGTGGGACCCAAGGAAGCACACGCCATGGCATGTCATAACTACATTACCCAAGATTAAAGATAAAGAGAGAATCTTAAAAACAGCAAAAGAAAAGGAGACAGAAACCTACAAAGGAGTGCCCATAAGACTATCGGCTGATTTCTCAAAAGAAACCTTGCAGGCAAGAAGGGGCTAGACAGCCATATTCAAAGTCATGAAAGGCAAGGACCTACATCCAAGATGACTCTGTTCATATGGAAAAACACCTTGGGTGGCCCATAAGTTGGGTGGGGCAAAGTCTCTGGGGATCTCCAAGGCAAGGCAATCAATGTTAGCCAGGTTGATGGATACTCAGGTACGGCACCAGCTTGCCAGCTCTTTGAGGGGAGGGTTTAGAAAAGGGACAATGGTCTCTGCTCACTTTGATGGCAGACACTCAGTTTCTCCTGGTATACCACTACCTAGCTGCTACCCCAGTGCTGGGGCTCAGAGATGAGTTCACGTGTGGGTTCTTTAAGAGAAACTGCTTGGGGCTTCAGAAGTTTCCACCACTGACTCAATCCCCACTGGTTTTTGCAGCCAATTGTTTTGGGGACTTATCTTTCTGGCACTGGAACTCTGAGCTGGGGGGCTTGCTGTGGGGCTGGGACTCCTTGCTCCTGAGTTATGCCTCCTGAATTTTTACCCACCACACACATATGTGGGACCCGCCCGTTCTGTGTCTGTGCCCCTCCTACCTGTCTGGATGGATATGGTTTCTTTAATTCTGTAGGTGTCAGACTTCTATTTGCCTCTATTTCTGGAGGTTCTCAGTGATGCTTGTTTTATATTTTAGTTGTGATTTTATGTAGTTGTGCAAGGAGGTAAGCTGTGTTTACCTATGCCATCATGTTGACTGGAAGTTCTGTGTAGCCATTTTAATATTAAAAGTGGAAAAAAATGTAGAACATTTTTGGCATATTATGCTTTATTATTTCAAAAAGCACAACTGAAATGCAAAAAGGATTTATACAGTGTATAGAGAAGGTGCTGTGGATTGATCTGAAGGTGCTGTGACTTTTGAACATGTCAAAAGTGGTTTGCAAAGTTTCATGCTGGAGATTTCTGGCTGGACAATGCTCCATGGTCAAGTAGACCAGTTGAAGTTCATAGCGATAAAATTGAAACATTAATTAGAAACAATCAACATTCTACCATACAGAAAATAGCCAACATACTCAAAATATCTAAACTAACAGTTATTAGTGAAAATGGAAACACGTGTTTTTTATTTTGCAGAAATAAACAAACTGACCTTTTGGCCAACCTAATATATGCAAAAGTTTATTTAGAAAGTCATATGTAGATGAAGTGAGCTATAGAAGAAATGGGTTCAGGAAACAAGTTACAAAGGCAAAAGAAGGGCCCTTGGAATTTAGGAGAAGGAAAGAGGCAAGGAAAACACACCTTGGGTAGAAGATTCACAGGAGGAGAAAGGGGCTAGCATGTGCACGTTCCTCAGAGGGAGTCCACTGGGTACTAAGGGCTTTTAAGGGTCTTAATAGAATATTCATCAGCTTTCCAGGTGTGTCCTTTCAGGTTCGTTGTCTCCACTGATTGGTTGGCACCAGGGCAGGGATTCATTAGTCATCACAGCTAGTCCTGAGGTCAGCCGTGGCATCACTTGTCTGGTTTTGCTGCTTTTTGGGGCTCATGCTGAAACACTACTGAGGCCTAGATGTTATCCCTAGGGGTTAATGCTTAAGGGAGTGGTCGTGCAAGGGTTTGTATGGGGGTCCTATGAGGCTATTTCCCTGCCCTTTATTCCTCCTCTAAGGGAGTCTATTACATGACTAGTGACGTGCCAGGAGAGGAAAGGTCAGGGGAGGGTCCAAACCGCATGACCAGCGATATGAAAGGTCATGGGATCTAAACCACATGACCAGTGATATGCTAGAGGAGAAAAGGTAACCCTGGGGGCAAGGTCCTTGTTTTCCCAGTTTTGTCCATTGCTAGGCACCGGGGCCTTTCCACCCTGGTGACCTGTACCTGGCCTATTGTCCTTGCCCTGCTCATGTCTGTCTAACTGCCTACCACATTGCACCTCTCCCAAGGCCACTCCCACCACTGTTGCATAACAGGAATGCAATGACACCACAATGGAGCCCATGGCATATAGATGCCTAAATACCACTGAGGAGTATTAGACGTGGAAAGCCCACTCCTCCTGTGTACCCAAATAAGATACACGTCAGGTAACAGCTAGGTCAGCACTCAGGTAAAAGTTCTGCCCTACTCCAGGCCTTGGATCTACGGACCAAGAAGAGCTAGGATTACTTTCTCCCTAAGTGCATCAGTTAGCTATTGCCATGAAGAAGAAGTAGAAGGTAATGGAAGAGAAAGAGAAGCATTTTTTTTTTAAAGAAGAAGCTACATTTAAAAAGAAAAAGGCTCAGTGACCTAAAATAACAGTCATTTATTCTTACTGATCTTATTTAGTTCAGCCTGTCTAAGCTGGGTTTGGCTAGGGTGACTGGGCCACTCTCCATGTTTCTTTCCTCCTCCTCTGGGGAACATCAGGCCAGTCCAGGGATGTTCTTCTGTTGGCAATGGCAAAGGCACAAGAGCACAAGCAAAAACTCACAAGGTCTCTTGCATGGCATCTCCAACCTGCAGCCTGTGGGCCACATGCAGCCCAGGATGGCTATGAATGCAGCCCAACACAAAATCGTAAATTCACTTTAAACATGAGATTTTTGTGTGATTACATGTTGCAATGTACTTAATGTGTGGCCCAAGACAATTCTTCTTCTTCCAGTGTGGCCCAGAGACACCAAGAGGTTGGACACCCCTGGTAGACTCAGGTTTGGAGCTGGTACACCAGCACATCTGCCTCATTTCTTTTATCATAGCAAAATCCACACAACTTAAAATTCACAATTTCACCATGTTGAAGTATACTGTTGAGTGCCATCAAATACATTCATGTTGTGCAACCATCATGCTCCACATCTCCACAACTTTTTCATCATCCCAAACTGAAACTCTGTGCCCATTAAATAACAATTCCCCACTTCCCCTTCGCCCAGCCTCTGGGAATCACAAATCTGAATTTGACTACACTATGTACCTCATCTAAGTGGAATCATACAATATTGATTTGTTCTTTGATGTCTGACTTCTTTCACGTAATGCTTTAAGGGCTCATCTATGTTGTCACATGTATCAGAATTTTGATGATCCATCCACTGGTGATCATTTGGGTTGTTTTCGTCTTTTGGCTACCATGAACATCACTGCTATGAACATTGGCATAAAAACACCTGTTCAGGTCCCTGCTTTCCATTCTTTGGGCACATCCACAAGTGAGGTTGCTGAATCGTATTGCAGCCCTATATTCAATGTTTTGAGGCACTGTCATGTCGTTTCCACAGTGGCTGCAGCATTTTACATCCCCACCAGCAATGTTCGAGGGTTCTTTCTCCATGTCTTTACCAACACTTTTTATTTTCTGCTATTGGGGATTTTTCTGTGATAACCATCCTGATTTCTATAGCAATTAGTGATGTTGAGCATCTTTTCATGTGCTTATCAGCCATTTGTATATCTTCAGAGAAATGACTATTCAAGTGTTTGCCTATTTTTTAAGTTGGTGGGTTGTGATTGTTGTTGTTGTACGAATGCTTTAGATATTCTAGATATTAATCCCTTATCAGATCTACAATTTACAAACATTTCCCCCATTTTGTGGGTTGCCTTCTCAATCCACTGATAGTGTCCTTTGCACAAAAGCTTTCAATTTTTATGATCTCCAGTTTATCTAATCTTTCTTTTGTTGTCTGTGCTTTTAGCTCCATATCCAAGAAATCTTTGCTAAATCCAATACCATGAAGATTTTCCCCCACGTTTTCTCCTAAGATTTTTATACTTTCAACTGTTAAGTTTAGATTTTTGACCCATCTTGAATTAAACTTTATATGTGGCGTAAGGTAAGGATTCTACATTTTTTTGCATGTAGATACTCAGTTTTGTTCGCGTCATTTGTTGAAAGGACTGTCCTTTCCCCGTTGAATGTTCTTTGCCCCCATGTTGAAAGTCATTTGACCGTCTATGCAAGAATTTATTTTTGGTGTTTCTATTTCTATCTATACCATTGGTCTGGCCGTCTGTCTTTATGCCAGTGCCATACTCCTTCGATTACTGTGGTTTTAAAAGTTGTAAAAACAACAAGTATGAGATCTTCCACTTTGATCTTCTTGTTCAAGATTGTTTTGGCTCTATGGGATGTCTTGAAATTCCATCTGAATTTTAAAATAGATTTTCCTATTTCTGCAAAAGAACACCATTGTGATTTTGATAGGCATTGCATTGAACCTTTAGTTCCCTTTGGGGACTATTGTCATCTTAACGATGTTAAATCTTCCGATCCATGAACATGAGATACCCTCCCATTTATTTGTTTTAATTTCTTTTAGCAATGTTTTGTCATTTTTGAAATAACAAGCCTTTCACCCCTTAGTTTATTCTTAAGTATTATATTCTTTTTGATGCTATTATAAGTAGAATTGTTTTAATTCCCTTTGCAGATTGTTCATTTTTAGTGTAACATATCTAACTCATTTTATTGGCCAAAGTAGTTACATGGCCAATCCCAAAGTCAGGAATGGAGTGGGGAAGTACTCCCACACATCATGGGAGGGCACTGCAAAGTTGCATGACAAAGTGAGTCAATAGAGGGAAGAGTGAAGAATTGGATCCTGTAACACTACCTCCCACACTGAGCTTCCAACACAGATTTTAGCATTATTCTTCAAGGGCTCTTCTTCAAAGCTGTCTGTTCCAATCCCTTCAACCTACACAGTTACAATGAAAGTATAAAAAAAGAAAGGGCAAAGGGATGAAAGGAGTGGGTAGATCAAGGACATAGGTAACAGGATGCCAGGTAAATTGCTGGCACCCAGCTGAACAAGTTAGGTATGGAGATAAGAACACAAGGCAAGGAATCCGAAGGCCTGTTCCTTGATCTTGGGAAGGTCTCTTAACATCTCTGAGCCCCTGTTTCCTACTCTGGCAGTGCGGTAGGTGATCTCCAAGGGCTTTCTTCTGTTAACTGGGCAACTTCTACCAATTCTAACAGTGCTGCCCCAGAATAGGAAACAGTCCAACACTGGAAAGTCCCTTCTCTTTACAGATCCATAGGCACACACATCCATGCAGGTGGCCACTCATGTGTCTCATAGATCTCATCATTTTCTGCTTTGCGGCGCAGTTTGTTAGCGTGCTTTTTTTATCACATCACTAGGTATTTCCTTGCAAGAGGAAAGATTGTCTTAACTATCCTAACTGTCCCTAGAACAACAGTCACCAAATAGATTTTTTAAACTAACCTGAAGAAAAGCCTCCAGTACTTTAAATTTTTAATGATTTCTCATGCATTTTAAACTTCCAAGTACATTTTCAGTGGAAGCCAAGTTGCTGGGAACACAACAGCAAATTCAGCAAGTACCCTGAATTTAGAGGAAGTGATTTTTCTCTCACAACTGAAATCAGTTTATTTTAATAATTCTCTGCCACAAAGTCTTTAGTAGATACAATATCTCAGATTAATATTGGGGAATTTTCATGCATCAAAATGTGTTCAGTGACTATATAAATGAGTGTAACATTGCCCATGTCCAGCGCAGGCTTGGTGAGAGTTATCTGAAGCTGAGGTTCCTGACTTATAGAGAAATGAGATAAGTACTTAAAATTGTTCTCCTAGTCTTTGTTAAAAGTTTTTGGCTTGAAAATCATTTAAAGAGTAAAATGAAGGCAGATATTAGACTTTTACCAATTAAAGTTTGATCTTTAACTATTACTACATAGTGTATATTTTTCCAACTCACTGCTTTGAAGAAATGATTTCTTTCATTATACAATTGCTATAGGAAATAATTAACTCAAAAAAATTCAGTGAATGGATATTAATTGCTTCATTTTCTAAGATAGTACAAGGATGTAGATAGAAATAGGCACTCCATGTCCTCCAAGAATTTTTACTTAATTGAATGAATAATAGTCACCCTCCAAGAATCCCAGAGTATAAAAACATCTCCTGTTTGCTTGGGAATGGCAAGCATAAGGAAAATGCCATGGGAAGGCCAGATTGCACGCACGGCCTCTAGAGCCACATAGATAGTAACACAACTCCTCGGGGATGTGTCCTTTTGGCTTTACCAATGGCTTAGTTCTCCTCTCCTCTCCTTCTAGGCTGCCCCATCAAAGGTCAGCCTACCCCCAATATCACCTGGTTCCATGATGGCCGGTCAGTTGCCACTGTCACAGGATTGTCACATCATATCTTGGCTGCGGGACAGATTCTCCAGGTTGCAAACCTAAGTGGCGAGTCTCAAGGAGAATTCAGCTGCCTTGCTCAGAATGAAGCAGGAGAGCTTGTGCAGAAGGCCTCTCTTGTCATCCAAGGTGAGAAACCCTTTGGGCTTTGGGTGCTGGGCTTATTTCTTAAGCAAGTGAGTCCCCCTAAAAATCGAATTCTCTAGCAGACCAAATGATTTCTGATCTCCGGTGGTTCCCAGAGCAGGAAAACTGAAGCTGGACCATGTTTCCATACGAGGAGGCCCTTCAGAAGAGCCTCCAGGCCCCACCCCAGCAGAATCTGGAAAAGTCAGTGCCGCTTTCCTAAGTGGGTCCTTCTGTTCATCATGTTGCTGCTGCTCGGGACCAAGGAAACACCCCCAAACAGCAAAGTCCACTGTGTTTCCTTTATGTTGGGTTAGCTAGTAAAGAACACACACACACTCTCACACATGTAAAGTAGCCTGTTAAGAAAAATGAGAATTTTCTCTGTTGGTTCGGTTCCAAAGTAAGTAATAATTGGAACCCCTTGGTTTTTGCCTCCTGCCCTGGAGAGTCAGGGCTGGTGCCCGTACCTGCCCATCACCGGAAAGACTCTTCAGCTGCAGCCACAAGCCAAGTGCTTTCCAGGCCCCTTTCCTGTGGCCCTGTCAGAGAACAGACTGAGAAACCTGTGTGGCTGGTGCATTAAACCTCCAGGAAGACCAGTGGGTTGGAAAGCCCTTGGCCAGGGCGTGGCATTTGCTGCACCAAGAAAGTTACAAATAAACCTGAAACAGTGGGAAAGGAGCCAGAACTGGCCTTGTTATAGAAACTAAGTAAGGCTTCTGGGTTTTCCACAGACCCATCGTACCTGTGGCCTATGTGTGCCACTTCAGAGAAAGCAAAATTCTACTGTGTATTCTAAATGGAGGATTCTGTGGGAAGGGACCGCCTTTTGTGCCAATATAGCCCATGGAAAGGGTGACCTCTGAAAAATGGAGTTTTTCTCTTAAACATCCTTCCCGGCCACTTGGCTTTCCCAACAGGCAAGTTAATATCCCATTTTCTTGCCAGCCAGCCATTCTCTGCTGAAAACCAGAGCCTATCTGCAACATTTGTAACACAAAACTTCAGAAATAGGCACTCATGGTTTATCAACCCAGTTATTTTAACAGCTTTCCTACCAATGAGTCCCAAACCCCCAAATAGAAAATCCAAAGAAATTGCCTTACTTCCTGACATCAGTGTCTCACATAATTCAGTCCTCTCTGGATAGACTGGCTTTTTTTTTTTTTTTCTTTACTTTTCTTTTTAATCCTCACCTGAGGGTATGTTTTCATTGATTTGAGAGAGAAAGAGAGAAACATCAACCGGTTGCCTCCCATACACACCCCAGCCAGGGATCGAACCCGTAACCTAGGCATGTGCCCTGACTGGGAATCAAACTCACAACTTTGTGGTGTGTGGGACGACATTCCAACCAACTGAGCCATCCAGCCAGGGCTAAGCTGGTTTTTTTTATAACATCTACAAAGTCTAACTTGAATCTGCACCTTTAAATATGATTGTTAAGTATCTCTGATATTTTTATATCTCTTTCTTGGGGGGAAAAAAGTCACTTTCTGGTGAGCCAGTCTGAAAAAAAAAAGCCCTTTAGGAAGTATGCTTAAAACTAATAAGAGCTATAGCCTCTGGTTAAGTGCTCTCTCTGTGCCAGGCACTGGGCTGGGCTCTTTACCTTCGTCACACCCAGGCCTCACAGGAACTTGTTGATGTAAGGGCTATCGTGCTCATTTTATAGAAGAGCCAACTAAGGGCTCTGGAGGCCACATAACTTGCCTAGATAAGCTGGGAACAGAGCCCACTGAGGGGCAGAGGCTCATTCATAACGCCCACCCCCCTCCTCCCCAACTGCCCGGCTCAGAAGAAATACACAGCGTGGGCAATAATACTCTCTGCTTTTCACCTCTGATCTTCCGTGACAGATTACTGGTGGTCTCTGGACAGACTGGCAACCTGCTCAGCCTCCTGTGGTAACAGGGGTGTTCAGCAGCCCCGCCTGAGGTGTCTCCTGAACAGCACAGAGGTTAGCCCCGCTCACTGTGCAGGGAAAGTTCGCCCTGCTGTGAATCCCGTCCCCTGCAACCGGAGAGACTGTCCTTCTCGGTGAGTGTGGCAGAGGCTGGCTCAGGCCTCCCCACCCCCCTGTACGCATCCTGACTTTTAGCCAAGTTGGTGACCAGACCTTCCTTGACTAGCACTATGCAGGGGGAGACTTCAAGTGCAGGGGGAGGGCGTGCCCTCAAGGAGCTGTTCTTTCCTATAGGCAGAGGTTTGCCAGGACTCTCCACCATGCAGAAAACACCCCTCAGAATGAGCCTCCTCCCTCAGCCCTGTTGTTTCCTCAACTCTCAGCAAGTTAAGGGCTTTCCCAGCATCCCAAGTGCCTGAAAGACTCTGTTCAGGGAGCAGGAACATCCCAGGCACTGGCAAGAGATAGCTCCCGTCCTGCAAAGGAACGATCTGTAGTAGAAGAAACGCATTTGCAGTGGAAGTGCTGAGGGGGTGGGGATTATTGGCCTCTACCCCAGCCCTTCCCCTTTCTTCTAACTTAAAATACCTGTGCTAATCAGTACTTCAGTTTAGTTAAAGAAATCTTATCCTCCTCTTTTCCACAAAAGGTAACATCCTGCTAAAGTTGAAATAAGTCTTCATTTCCTGTAGTCACCTCAGTGCCACTCCCTGCATTTGGGTACCTTATAGAGCCCAGATGACACCCACAGTCTCTGCTTCTCACGTCTTCCTCAAGCTCTGAGAAGCTGTGAGTCCCGCTGAGCATGCCCACCACAGTCTTCAGTCGGTAGCTAAAGGGATAATGGATGGGCTTAGAATTGGCACCAGCATAGTGCTCTGAGCCTGGGGGTGCTTAGCTGGTCCCTGAAATGCCCCTTTACTACCCTATCTGTAGGACTTTCACACACCACTTAGGCAACCGCTCCGTGTTTTGCCAGCTGAGTCATAAGGAGCAGCTGAAACCAGGAGAGACTCAATGAAATATGAAACACACGCATTAATATCAGCAGTTTGACTTGCTGACGGGAAGGTTTCCACGGGAATGATTAATGTCCTTTTATACCCTTCCTGAACTGTAACATGGCCCGTACCTCTCCTCTCTCAAACCCCTCACCCCAGCTCCTGAAAAATTGCTGAAATGTATATTTGGAAATAGAAGTTGATTGAAATGCAGGCCTGACATTCACCAGGGATATGAGAGACTGGAAGACTGCCCTTGCCAAGCTGTGTGAAATGAAGAAGAGGTCTTGGACATGCCAGGGACTTTTTGATTTGCTGGGGTGATGGTCAGAGTCAATCAGCCTCATTTACTTCTGCAAATGAAATAATGGCTGTGTCTGCTTGAGTTTCAGCGCCCCTAGGAGCTTTCAAACACCTCCTGCCTGCTTCCTAAGTGGCTCTGCCGCTGTGGGTTGGAATTCTGCACGCAGTCCTCTCGCAGGGCAAACGGAGCAGGGAAGTTCCACCAAACTAAACAAGCCACAGATCCAGATGCAGCAGGAATTTGCTCCACCTCTGCTACTTGCGTCTCTTGAGAGCCAGATGTGGCACTCCTGGACTAGGAAGTAGCCACAGGTTCACCTTTGACTGGTTTCCATGCCTTGGGCACTTTGGCAGCCTCCTTTGCTGCCAAAAAAACATGGCCCTAGTCATCTTCTTGAATAGCTATGGGCAGTTCTGTTTTGACCCAATAGGACCATTCCATTTACCGATACATTTTTTCTCAGACAATAAAATCAATGAATGATGTTTTTTCCCCTAGATTAAGTGAAATGGCTGGGAAGCACCGTCTTTTCTCGCTATTTTCCCCAAGCTGTCCCCCTTCCCCTCCTCTTTGAGAATTATCCCAAGGTGTAAACATGCTAAGAGAACCCCTACGTGTTTGTATACAAACCAAGGATTTCAGAGTTCCCTAGCTGACATCTTAGCTCTTTGAAAAAAGCCATTTGTCACTGTCTTGATCAGTGTCACTTCCAAGGATCCGGTTTGTAGTTGGATCCTAGCATTCTGAGAACTACTTCTACTTCCAGCCCTCTAAGAGGTATAGGACCTATAGCATATGACTCACAGAGGCAGGAAGTAGTTCCAGAAAGTTAGAAGGGACTTTGCCTGTGCCTGAGGAATTAAACAAAATCAAATGAGACATGGGTTAAGGCAACATAGAAAATGCAGTGAGTACCAGCAGGCAAAACGTTGGCTTAAGTAAGACCCAGATTGCCACCTAGGTCAGGAGGTGACACAGATTTAAACCTGACTCCCTTAGGAAATCGTCTCTCCTCTGCCACATGCTTGCATGCCATGAGCAAGTACCAGAACCACAGTGCAGTGTACCTAGCTCAAGACTGTTTCCCCCCGTGTTCCATCTGTGAGCTGGCGGCTCTGGGGGTCAGAGTCAAGCTGAAAAAGCTGATCTTCAGGATATTCTTTCAAGATGTACCTTTTTAGTTCATTTCCAAAGGGTATTTGTTTCCTGTGATGCTAAAACAAATTACCACAAACATGGTGGCTTAAAACAACAGAAATTTATTCTCTCAATTTTGAAGCCCAGAAGTTCAGAGTCAAGGTGTCAGCAGGGTTGCGCCTCCTCCAAAGGCTTTGGGGAGAATCTGTTCCGTGGCCCTTGCAGCTTCGGATGCCTCTGGTCCTCCCTTGGCTTGTGACCACGTCACTCCATCCTCCGCCTCTATGGTCACACTGTCTCCTCCTCTTTGGTGTGGAATTGCCCTCTGCCCATCTCTTCTAAGGATACTTGTGATGACATTTAAGGCCTATCCAGATAATGTAGGATAATCTCGTCTCAAAATCCCTAATTATGTCTTCAGTGATCTTTTGTCCAAATAAAGTAACATTCACAGGTTCCAGAGATTTGACCTAAGTTTCTTCTGGGGAGGGTGGGAGGAATGCATTTTCAGCCTCTCACTCCAAGTATATACTGTGAAAGGGCCATGGCCCCCAAATTAGCAGCCATGTAGTGGGCACGGGAAGATGGGTGGGAATCTTGTTCTGAGAGCACACAGCATCATTCCTTTCCCCAAGGCTGCCCCTTCGTAGCTGCCCTGACTCCTCTTCTCTCCACAGGTGGATGGTGACCTCCTGGTCCGCCTGTACCCGGAGCTGCGGGGGAGGCATCCAGACTCGTCGGGTGACCTGCCAGAAGCTGAAAGCCTCTGGGATCTCCACTCCCGTGTCCAATGACATGTGCACACAGCTTGCCAAACGGCCGGTGGACACCCAGGCCTGTAACCAACAGCTCTGTGTGGAGTGGGCCTTCTCCAGCTGGGGCCAGGTGAGAGGATCTTCTTAGAAAGGTAAATCTAAAGGTGCTGACCCTGCCACAGTAGGAGGTGCCTAGTATGTAATCTACCCTAGA
Organism: Macrotus californicus; assembly: GCA_007922815.1. Lineage (NCBI taxonomy): Eukaryota > Metazoa > Chordata > Mammalia > Chiroptera > Phyllostomidae > Macrotus > Macrotus californicus. The sequence continues at coordinate 1,693 of VMDR010008393.1, read as the reverse complement.
AAATGTTCCATGTGCACTGAGAAAAATGTGTAATCTGCACTTTGGGGATGAAATGCTCTATAAATGTCTATTAGGTCAGACTGGTCTAATGTGACATTTTACGGTCATTATTTTCTTATTAATTTTCTGTCTGGATGATCTATCCATTGAGGTGGAATAGTAGAGTCCCCGACTATCTTGTGTTGCTGTTAATTTCTGTCTTTATGTCCATTAGCATTTGCTTTATATACTTGGGTGCTCCTGTGTTGGGTGTGTAGGTATTTGCAATTGTTACATCCTCTTCTTGAATAGACCCCTTTACACTCAAAATTCATTTTTGTTTCATTTTATGTTCTTTGTTCTAAAGTCTGTTTTATCTGATATGAGTTGTAGCACAGGAGCCCCAAACCAGGGAGCTGCATAAGTGTTCATGATATTCCGAAAAAAGAAGAAAAAAAAAAACGCCTGGTGGACTAGCCAGTGTGGACATGCCATTTATTACTCACATTACAGGAGAGTGCCCCAATGGTGGCAGGTCGATGAGAGAGAAGCTGCCCCTCCTCCAGTCTGAGGTTCATTATAAGGGGTCCCAGACAAAGTAAGCATATGCACTATGCATGACTCTAAACTATATTACCCCAGTGTGTATGTGCAGAAAGAAAGGTCAAGAAGCAGTCACAGGACCAGAAGCTTCTTTCAAAAGGAGCTAAGGGGGGGAGTTACAACCCATTCCCAGAACAATACACATTCCCTCCAACCAGGGTCCCCCTGCCAGCCCTCATCACAGGTGGTGGCAGCAGCCATGTCTTGAGCTACCCCACATGAGGACTGCTACCCCGGCCCTCTTTTTCCATACTTTCACTTTCAGCCCATGTGTGTCTTTCTATCTAAAGCAGGGTGTCCAAACTTTTGGCGCCTCTGGGCCACACTGGAAGAAGAGTTGTCTTGGGCCACATATTAAATACACAAACACTGTTGAGAACAAAACAAAAATTCATAATGTTTTAAGTAAATTTATGATTTTGTGTTGGGCCACATTCATAACCATCTTGGGCCACATGCAGCCTGCATGCCACGGGTTGGATTCTAAAGTGAGTCTCTTGTAGGCAGCATGTGTACGGATCACTTTTTTCCTATCCATTCTGCCACCCTATGTCCTTCAATTGGATCATTTAGTCCATTTATATTGATAGGTATGTGCTTATTGCCATTTTGTTAATTATTTTTTGGTTGTTCTTGTTCTTCTCTGTTCCTTTCCTCTACTCTTGAGTTCTTTCTAAAATTTGTTGGTTTTCTTTAAAATTTTGATTTAATTTCATTCTCTTCAATTTTTGTGTGCTTTTTTATGTTTTTGGCTATGGTTACCATGAGGTTTATATAGATATCTATCCTTACAAATAGCTGCCTATTTTAAGCTGATGGGCACTGAAGTTCAATTGCATTCTGAAAGTACCACATTTTTGCACCTCCTCCATTCTTTATTTTTGACATCGTTTAAATCTTTTTGTTTCGTGTATCCCTATTATTTATTGTATTTATGGTTCATTTTGCTACTATTGTCTTTTAACCTTCATATTAGCACTTTAAGTGGTTGAGTCACTGTGATTATTGTATATTTGCCTTTACCAGTGAGATTTTTTTTTCTTTTCTGTATTTTCTTATCTCTGGTTATGGCCTTTTCTACCTAAAGAAGACCCTTTAAATTTTCTTATAA